>VZRH01005215.1:205857-262179 GCA_013397555.1 Urocynchramus pylzowi
ATTTTGAGGGACAAATTCCCCCAGGATTCTGAGTGACAAATTCCCCCAGGATTCTGAGTGACAAATTCCCCCAGGATTCTGAGGGATAATTTCCCTCAGGATTTTGAGGGTCAAATTCCCTCAGGATTTTGAGGGTCAAATTCCCCCAGGATTCTGAGGGATAATTTCCCTCAGGTCTTGGTCTTTCCTTTGTGTTTCCCAGTTTTTCCCTATGGAATTCAACTGAGCTAAATTACAACTCAACCTCAGCCAAACCAGTGTGCAAATACAGAATCCTTCATTTTTAATATTTATTTTCTCATTAAGTTAAGTGATAAAAGATTATCAAAGAAGTAAAACCTGCAGCAGAGAAATATGTATTTTATATATATTTATGATATTCACATATTGAAATACTTTTTTAACTGTAAGGCTCCAAAGTCTTGATTTTTAAATCACTTTTGGCTTCAAAGGACAGAAATTATAGTGCTTTTTGAAGGTGCAAGAGGAGCCACAGCCTGGATGGAATCACCTTGGGCCTCTCCTATGGTCACCTATAAATAGATTTAAATTTGGCTTCACTGCAACAGATGAAATTGGGTTTTTTTTGCTCTATTTTGTTGGATTTTTTGGTGTGTTTTTTTTTTTCTTAGGAAGAAAGAAGAGAGAGGATTCAGCCACATCTGAAAACAAAACATCCTTTATGAGTCCTGTTTCCCCCCTCTTCATCTTGGAGCAGACAAAGGGAATATTTATCCACTTTTATAAACATTCCCCACTACAAACAAACACCACCAAGAGGAGCACACCCAGCTTGGGGAGAGGAGCTGTCAGCAGTGAGAAATCCCTGGAAACCACTGAGCCTCACATTTCCAACTGGGATTCTTGGAGAATTCCTGGCAGGAGGAGCCACAGCTGAATTCCAGAATTTTCCATGCGTTCCCAAGGGACAGTTGGGACATGAACCCTGCAGTGCATTCCCAAAGAACTTTCAAGGATATGTGGGTTTAATTCTCAGCTAAAATCACTTTTTAAGGCAGAATCTTTGGTGGTTTCTAATCTGCTCCTATTTATCTGTTGAGGATTTTCATTTTCATGGAATCATGGAATTGTTAAGGGTGGAAAAGACCTTTAAGATCATCAGGACCAACACCACCACCATGGTCACCACGTCCCCAAGTGCCACATCCATGGGATTTTTGGACACTTTCCAGGGATGGAGACTCCACCACTGCCCTGGATAAACTATTCCAATGCTGGACAACCCTATCCACAAAGGAATTCTCCCTGATTCCAACCTAAACTTCTCCTGGTGCAACTTTAAGGACATCTCCTCTCATCCTGCCCCTTGTTCCCTGGCAGAAGGGACAGATTCCACAACAGGAGAGATTCCCATTTAGGAATTCTGGAATTAAGTTTTTTTTTCCTGTGGCCCAGCTCCACCCTCAGACCTCTCCTCACAAACAGGGATGAATCTCCTCGTTGTAGTCCCAGCAAGGGAAGGGCGGATGGATTAACCATCCCCAAACCCAAAAAAAGCAGGAAAAAACCATTCCAGAACAATGGAAATAAAGCTGTAAACCATCACCTCCCCCTGCCTCAGCCCCAGTTGTGTGGAACAGCTTTGAAGATTTGGCTGCACATCCAGTTTTTAATGTGACACCTCAGCACAGGCCTAAATCTACACAGAAATCCCAAAGTCAGGGAACTAATTAAAAATTCCAACATGGAAAATTGTGATAACAGCCTGAACAATCTGAAGAGAAATGAAAAGAAAGGAAGAAGGCACTTTTCAATTAATCCTCCTCCCAAACCCCTCATTTCCTACAGCATTCCCTGCACAGACTCCAACCCTTTCCAAAGGAATATCCAAGTGAATTTATCATGGCAGCCACATGGATGTCTCTGCTAGGGAAAAAACATGGGGAAAACACACCTCAGGAAATGTTGGCTCCAAGAGCAGAGCAAACCACAGCAATCAACACCTCCTTTCCAAAAAAAGGGAATGGATTCAAGCAAACAGCCAGGGAAAATCAGGAAAAGCAACTTCTGCCTGAATTTAACAGCCAGTTAAGTGTAGAAAAATCTTAATTAACATCTCTGGAGTGAAGGACAAAGAAAATCCATTTGTGTTTTCCCACCAAGCTCCCCAGACATGATTTTCCCTGCAGGTTGATTCCTCTTGAACACCAAATTCCAAAGCCTTGGAGGGTCTGTGGGCTCAGCCTCCTGCTTTGCTGTCGTTTCCAGAGTTAATTTTGCCATGTGATGAACAGAGCAGAGAGGAAATCTGTTGTCACTTTTCACCACGCTCCAATCAAAGCCACGTGCTCCAGGAACTGTTAATCCCAACAAGCAGGAAAAGCCTCAAAGCTTTGGCATTTCCAACAAGTGCAAGAGGAGTGAGTTTGAACAACAATCCTGTTGTGATGCAAATAATTCAGAATTATTAACTGTGTGTGCAATAATTCATAAAAAAAATTAAAAGTCACAAATAAATGAGGTTGGAAGTGGCCTCTGGAGATGACCTAATCCAATGTCCTTCCTCAAACCATGGGCAACCAGAACTGGTGGCTTTGGGCTGCACCCAGGTGGATTTTGGTGTCTCCAGGGATGATGACAACCTCTTGCTGTGCTAAGTCGTCCCCAAAATTCCTCAGGGCCAGGGAAACCAAAGTCAGGGCACAGCTGAGTGAGTTTCAGGATGCCATATTTATATCTTTTTTTAATTAGGCAAATTAATTGCTGCTAAAAACAACTCTGAAAATCCCAGTCCTCCCATTCATAGGGAAGGGTTTCCAGCACTGCAGTGGCCAGGATTTGGGAATATCTCAGGAAGTGTTCCAGGCTGGACAGGGCTTGGAGCACCCTGGGATGGTGGAAGGTGTCCCTGGCATGGGATGAGCTTTAAGGCACTTCCCACACAAAACCAGGCTGGGCTTCCATGGGATAGCCCCAACAAGAAACCAACCCAAACTCATGATCCTACAGCCTTCAGGAGACAGGAATCCACTGACCCTGAGTGTCACATCTCTACAGGTGTCTCCAAACCTCCAGTGGTTTTTGAACAGGAGTGTGAGGAGAGCCCAAGCCAGAGCAGCTGCAAACAGCCCAGAACAGCAACTCCAACCCTGTATCCCCACCTCCCTCCCAGGGAAACCTGATCCAGGTTTTCTACTGCAGACAGAGCACCTGGAAGCTGAACATGGAGCTAGGACAGTGCCACAAGCAGCTGAATTCCCAGGCTCACCTTAAACTGCCCCCTGAACAAAGCTGCCACAAAACCCAGCTGGGTTCCTGTGTCACCCTGCCCTAAGCCCCTCAGCTGTCCCAGCTGTGCAGGGCAGAGCTCCTTCCCCCCAGAGCTGGGGGACATTGCTGTGAGCTGGCAGCAGGAATCCTGCTCCTGCCCTGCACAGGTGGATCATCAGCCCCAGCTGCCTGGGAACTGGGGTGCAGGAATTCCACCCAGGGCTTCCAGGGATGGGCAAGCACACAGGCAGAGTGTGAGCACTTCATGGAGCTACCTGAACAGAGAGCTGGAATTCCAGCCATGTTACCTTTTAAAAGGTCCAGTTCACAGGACCACAGTTACCTTTTAAAATGTGGGAAGCCACATTTCCCTTCTCTTTCTTTTCCCTATATACTCATGGAGCCTCCCAACCTGCTCTCCTGCTTCTCCTCAGCCAGGTGAAATCCCACTCCTGGGGCTTTGGGGATGAAAATGAGCTTCTCAAAGCACCCCTGACTCTGCAGAGTGCTTAGATTTTATAAAGTAGCTCCTGTGTTTTTCACAGTAGTGAATTCCTCCCCCACCTTTCCAGCCTCCCAAAAATTGGTGCCAAAGCCACTTGTGAGTAAGAGCAATTATTTTAAAGAGAATTAACCAAGGCCTCTGGATCCATGGGAACATTTCCCAGGACATTACCAAAGGCAGTTTTTAATATTCCTGCCTGGATCTGCTCCTCCTGCACAGCCCTGCCAGGGCCAGACCAAGGCTGAGCAGGGACATCTGCAGGGACAAAGCCACCCCCTCAGGGACAGGCAGCCACCTCTCAGCTACCATGGGGCACAGGTGCCATAAAAACTCCTGGGAAATCCTGGGGATTGATGGAGCAGGGCCAGCCAGCTCCACTCTGCCCAAATGAGGCAGCCTGGACACCCCCCAAAATTCCGGTTGTCTGTCCCCCCCCTGCTCCCACAGCCCTGCTGCAATCCCAAAGGTTTGGGATGGTTTGGGCTGGGAGGGATTCCTTGCACAGCCCAGGCTGCCCAGGAGTGAATTCAGGTGGTTTTGTACCCATGGAACATTTTACTCACAAATCAATTTCGTGGAACTGAGAAGAAAAAAATGGATTTTCAGCTTAACCACACCAAAAAAACAACTCAAACTCATGATCCTACAGCCTTCAGGAGACAGGAATCCACTGACTGAGTTTTTACATCTCTACAGGTGTCTCCAAACCTCCAAAACAGACTGAAGATGAATAATTTGGATAATAAATCTCAGCACCACTCAAGGAGTACAGGCTAATGAGCACAGGCTGTAATATCCACCTACTGCTGCCTTTTTACCCTGAAATACTGATTGCTGAAAGACTGAAAGCAAAAATCCCATCAACATAGAGGGCTTATGGTTATCATTACATTGATTAGTTGTTTTAATTTGAGATTTTTGGATGGGATTCCCTGTTCCAGCACATAAAATTTTCCATTGAAAGCAGATTTTGTCATTCTTTGCATGAGATACAGTGGTTAGTGTTAACATGCAACCAAAAATTTTATGCAGGCAAATAAACTGACTTCCTTTTCTTTGGGCTGCCTTCCAAAGCCCTGGTTTTAATATCTAATGTACAAAAGTCTCAGAACACTGCTTTATATTAAAAGCATGAGCCAGAAATGTCCTCAGAGAACACTCCTGAGGTCAGGATTTTTCATTTGTTATCCAGGCCTCCATACCTAGATGGAAATATGGAATCACCTACAGCACATTTCATGTCTGCAGAGGAAAACACTTCAGGAACAGCACTTAGCACGTCCCCCTGAATGGTGTGAACACACTGGGAAGGATTTAGTCACTTGATTCCTCTTAGGAACAACAACTACAAGGATATTTGGACTTTCTCCTCAAAGAACTGAGCGTGGTAAAAATACAAAAATACAGCACAAAGCTGCAGGAGCTGAATCCATGGGGGTGGAAAGAAAGCAGGGTTAGGTGGGATTTTGGGAAGGAATTGTTCCCTGGGAGGGTGGGGAGGTTCCCAGAGCAGCTGTGGCTGCCCCTGGATCCCTGGAAGTGCCCAAGAGCAAGCTGGAATAACCTGGGACAGTGGAAGGTGGCCCTGCCCATGGCAGGGGTGGAATTAGATCAACTTCAAGGTCCCCTCCAGGACTCCACATTCTCAGCACCTCAGCAAAGCTAAGCAGCCAAATTAAAATTCACCCTGGAAACCAAGAGGGATTTATGCTTTGGGGGGAAGGTTTGGTTTGCACCTGAGCCACTGTAGGAGGAGGATGAGGGGGTTCTCCTGGAGAAGCTTTTCACAGCCAGGCTCTGCCCTCGCTGCTTCCTCCTCCAGGCTGTCCTGCACTTGGAGTCGATGCTCTGCTTGATGCGGTACCAGTCCGACTCCGTGATGCCAAACTTGTAAAACAGGTGGCCTGGAATGATGGAACAAAAGAGATAATTGTAGAAATACAGTAGAATATATCATAGAAATACCTTAGAAATATATCTTAGAAATGCCATGGAATAGGACAGATAATGTTGAGAGAGAAATGGAAAAAGAAACAATTTTCAAAGGATGGCCTCACAGAAAAGAGTAGCTACTTTGGAGAAATAAAACTATGAAAGATGCATTGTAGCAGGACCCACGAGGGGCAGTTTTAGATGATTGGCTTTAAGGCATTTACAGCATGGTGTAAATGCAAAAAGCTGATAGGCCAAGGAACACTTATAATGTATTGTAATTAGGAAATAGTTAACTTCTGATTGTGATGGTGGAAATTATAACATCTGTATTGTCTCACCCTTCACATGACACTGAAAATGGAATAAAAGGTTTTAAAACACCTCTCAGTTGCCCCATCTCCAGGTCAGAAAAGGGCTTAACCTGACAATAATAACACAAACCTGTATTTTCCAGAGAACACACAGAGGTCACACCCAGTTCCACACACCAGGCTCTGCACCTGTGCAAAGAGCCCCAAAGAGCAGTGACAGGACTTCAACAAAACTTATTCCCAAAAGTCAGTAACTGTTCACCTGCACAGTTCTGGATGTAAAAAATGCCAGCAGGCCATGGAATTTTATCACCTGCACTGGGGTCTGCGGAAGCTGCAGTGTTACAAACCAAGAGGAGGATCCAGCACTCCAGAGCCACAGCTGGAACAAGGATTATTCCTCACTGACAGTAGCCCACAATAAGTCTGACTAAGAAGTACAAAACTGCCTCCTGCTGAAGAAGGAAACTACACAAAAATCCCTATAAAGAACAAAAAAAAAAACCTACTCTTTTAAAGCTCAGGTCAAAATTGACCCAAATCCAGTAAAAAAACACAACCCCAAATGAGGATCCTCTGCACAGCTGTTTCCAGAATTCAGGCACTTTAAGAGCCTCAGGATGAACTTTGCAGCCCCTGGTGCTAAGTTGCCAAAGTGTTCCATAAACATGGCTAGGAGTGGCTTTAAAACTGGGAATTTAACTGGGAATGTTGTGCACTGTCAGCTTGAATTATTCCACACTTTCACCATTGCATTGGAGCTTCTGAGGGGTTTGGATTTTCCTAAAGCAGCGACACTTCAGAGCAAAAAAGTCCAAGCCCCCACGGCTGCAGAATGAAAAAAAAAACACCTGAAAAATCCATTATTTGCCCATCTGAAAAAGAGAGAGACGGATTTTTATATAGACAGGACAAGGGGAATGGCTTTAAACTGACAAAGAAAAGGGTTAGGTGGGATATTGGGAAGGAATTCTTCCCTGTGAGGGTGGAGAAGGGCTGGGATGGAATTCCCAGAGAGCAGCTGTGGCTGCCCCTGGATCCCTGGGAGTGTCCAAGGCCAGGCTGGAGCAGCCTGGGACAAGGGAAGATGCCTCTGTCTATGGCAGGGGTGGAATTAAATGAACTTTAAGGTCCTTCCCACCCAAACCATCTCAGGATTCTCTGATCCAAACCCCCTAAATTCAACCAGAACTCTCTAAACATTTAATATGTTAATACTCTACACCCTCAGTACTTCAAAATTCAAAGGTGCAACACTGAACGAGCCAAGGCTGCCAGAAATGCTTTTATTCTACAGGACAAAGCTTCAAGAATCTCTAAAATTCTCATTTTCCTTTCCCTACCCTGAACAGTAAAATAATCTTTTCCACTTTTCCACTTACTAAGCTTTCCATCTTCCTCTCAGATGGGCTCCTAATCCTGTGAAGGACTTGCTTAAGCTGTTGTATATAGAACCTAAAGAACAGGATATGGGCTGCTCCTACAAGACAAATGATTTGAAGCCTGGAGCCACAAAATTCCAGGTTTGCACAAACTAAAAGCTCCACAGTTTCCTCTGCATTACAAATGAGCCCAGAGTCCCCAAAGCCTGAAATCTGCAGGCTCTAACAGAGCCAAGTGGAGAACTGGATCTCTTGTGGCATCATTTTTTAAAATAAAATTTATTTTTACAATGCTTTAATTTTTTTTTTTAGGAGCAATTTGAAATGAAGGTGAGAACACACAGGAAGAAAACCTGGACCCCAAAATCTACTTCAAAAGTGCTTTAAAGTCCCCAGGATTTCTCACTTTTTAGTGACAGCAAGAACTCAGAGAACTTTATAGCCCTGTGTGGTATCTCCAAACTGGGAAAGGAGAAAAATGGGCTGAAATTCCAATTTGCTGCTGTGCAGGGTTCCCTTCCATGGGTGTCAGCAAAAGCAGAGAACATTCTGGATTAACCCCTGAGCCCACAGTGCTCAGCCATTCCCCAGGTGCATTCCCAGAGCAAGAAATGCTCAGCAATGTTTGCAGGGGAGGCCAATAAACCCAGATGTGTCTGAACTCCTGCCCCACCCTCAGGAGCCCCACAGAAAACACCAGCACAGGCCTGGGGTGAATTTGGAGGAAAAAAGTCCATATTTCACTCCTAACTGCATTTTAATGACTTTCCTGTGTGTTAGTGGCTGGACTGCTGGCAGAGAAAATCCCTGGGAAAAGGTGCCTGGCTGGGAATTGGAATTAATCCAGTGGCATCATGAGATGTTCCAGGGTGCCTCTGGATTTAATCCATGGGATGTTGCAGGATTCCACTGGATTTAATCCATGGGCTATTCCAGGGTGCCACTGCATTTAATCCATCAGATGTTCCAGGATTCCACTTGATTTAATCCATGGGATATTCCTGGATTCCACTGGATTTAATCCATGGGATGTTCCTGGATTCCACTGGATTTAATCCATGGGCTATTCCAGGGTGCCACTTGACTCAAAGAGAAATAAAAGTGATATCAATTACTCAGGACAGGAGTCTCAGGTGCAGTGTGAGGAACAGGCTGAGCACCAGAGCTAAGACACAAAACATCCCCAAAAGCGCTTGACTGAGGGAAGGAAGGAAAACACCTTCAGAAAACTGAAAAAGAGGAGGTTTAGATGGGATTTTGGGAAGGAATTCCTGGCTGGGCGGGTGGGCAGGCCCTGGCACGGGTGCCCAGAGAAGCTGTGACTGCCCCAGGATCCCTGGCAGTGTCCAAGGCCAGGCTGGAATAAGATTGGCATACTGGAAGTTTGGGATTGAACAAATTTTAAATCACCTCATCTCAACCCATTCCATGATTCTCCCTCCTGCTCATTAATCAGTGTGATAAGGAATGGCCAGGAAATGCTGGCAGACACCACCAGCTCCAGAGGAAACCATGGAAATCAGACCACAGCCTCACCAGGACAGGGGCAGACAGGAGGATTTCAGGCTCCAGAGCCCTAAACCATCAGGGACAGATTTTCCCAGCCAGGCATCCTCATTTCTTTCCCTTAATTCATGAAATTCCCAGTTGCTGTCAGGGTGTCAAGCTGCTCCAGACAAGCAGTGCTGTTTGCAGAGATTTTTATAACTACAGACCTGGTCATGTATAAATCAGGCCTGAAAAATTAACCCTAAAGCACAAAGCTAATTGATAAGAAAACAAAATGAATTTCAGACGTAAAATCTCTGCAGTTGCTGTCATAATCTAAAATGTTGTTTTACAACCAGGTCCTTAGCAAGACATTTCCTACCAGGAAAAATCTCAACCTAAAGGCACTGGAGGAGTTTTTGAGGAGATAAAGAGTTCCCAGTGGCATTAAAAACATGATTTACCTGCAGGAGAGAGAGAAATCCCCCAAACATGTGCACACAATAGCAGAGAAGTGGAGCGTGCTGACTGTTCCCTATCCACAAATGATTCCAGGCAGGAGAGCTCCCAGCAGCCTCATTCCCAGCATGTCCCACACCCAACCCACTCAGAAATCAGGATATTGGAAATGAGACCTCTCACCTGGGGAAATCCATAGGAGAGAAAAGACAGGAATGCTCCAGGGAGAAGGGATTTGAGGTTTTTTTGGATCATTTACTCTCAAAAGCTGCATCGAACGTTGACATTTTACACAGCACAGCATCCACGAGCCACAGAACAACACAGAAAAAATCCAGGCAGGAATATAAATCAGCACTTGGACCAAAAGACAATGATTTGGAAGATGGTTGCCCATAAAAGAAGAGTAAAGTACAGGATTTAGATGATTTAAGACTGGCTGAGTGTGTTTTTAGTGATCTTTTCATGAATGGTGCCTCAAAAAAAAAAAAAAAAAAAGTCCTTATTTTAAAACAATAAAAACCCGAAGTTTGCTTTTTTGGGGGGAGGAACCTCATTTCCTGAAGGAAGCTTTCCATAAAAAACACACCAGAGACTTAAAAAGAATTCAGTGATTTCATAAATTGCAGGAGTTGGGGTGATTTATACAGACAGAGAGGTCCTGGCTGCAGCTTGGGAGACAAAAAGGGCTGCAAAGAGAATTCAGGGAGCCACAGGGGAGAAAAGGGGAAATCAAGGATCAACATTCCAATATTAGCAAGGAAAAGCTCAGGAAGAAGGCAAAAATCAGGAAAATTCAAGTCAGCTTTAAAAGGCAACAGGTGCAGCATGGATCAGAGACACAGGGAGAGATCTGGGGGAGATCAATTAAAGTTAAAAAGAGTAACACAAGCAGGTCTGAAATAAATCTTTCTTAAAGGTTCTTAAAGGAAATGAAAACTAGGAAATGCAAAGAAAAAAAAAAAGCTTGGGAATACAAAGGAAAAAAAGATTTGGTACAAACACAGAGGTGGTGTCTGAAATGATTCAACGCTCACAAAGTTTTGGAGGATCTGCTGTACAAAACAAGGAGAGAAAGGGCTGGAGTTTCCTAAAAACCAGGATTGATTATAAACTAAGAAAATCCCAGGAAAACCACGTTCCTGAGGAAATAATCCTCTCTTTCTGAAAGGTCAGAAGTCAAGGAGTAAAAGACAAAACATTCCTCACAGAACATGAAACTGTAAAGAAATCAAATTAAGAACAAATTGAGGAGGAAGAGATCAAAACCAGACATGAAATATTCCATCCTCATCCCACATTCAGAGCCAGCTCCTAAAAATCAAACTCCATGGCAGGAGTTTCATTTGCACACCCCGAGTTTCTGCTGCTTCCCATTCTCCAGGAATCACAGATTTCCTTGGAAAATTCTAAGGTAAATCAGTATTTTCATGGACTTGGCAGGGTTAGGCTGAGGTGGCCCAGAAATTCCTGCTGGTTTTGGTGAATTTGGAAAGATTTGGGAAAGTGCAGCTCAGAATCCAACAGCCACATGTATAAAATACAAATATATTTATATTAAATACAGAATCCAAGCAGATTTGGGTCGCTGCTCCTTCACTTTTCAACTCCCTCTAATTTTTAAAACCTAAAGAAAAGCACCAGGATGGGGAACTCAAAGTGATGGACAGAATCCTTTTAAATTGACACGTAGGAATACGATTAGGAATTGTATTCCTACATGTAGGAATTAAAATTACACATGTAGGAATCCTTTTAAATTGACATGTAGGAATACGATGGATCCTACAAGAAACAAAGGCTCCTGCCTGGATTTTTTGGGGGCTTTGGCTCCCAAAATTCATTTTTTCTCAGCAGGGTCATACATTTGGAGTCTTTTTGATTAAACCAAGAGCACATGACAGCAAAATCTGCTGCTCTAAACACTGAGGGAGCAGAGGAAAAGCTGAAGCACCTCTGGAATTCCTCCTTGAGCCTTCAGGCTTTGATTCTCCAAAGCTCATGCAGGGCTTGCCCTGCCCATATTGAAATCATTGGGAAGCAGGAATTGTTTACTCCTTTGCCAGCTGGGGGATGAGCTCCTCAGCTGAGAGGCACTTCCCCCTGCTCAAGTTGGGATGTTTAGCTTTGGGATGCAGGAGGGGAGGGATGCCAGAGCCTTGGAGGCTCCTCCAATGTCACACGCCTGGAAAATCCATCCTGGCACCAAAAAATCCCTTTCCATGACATTGCTCTGATCCACAACGTCCAAAAAGAGACAGGAGGAGCTGCTGGGAACTTGGGGAGAGAGAGGAGGGAAGGCAAATTCAGCTACCAAGTCATTGCTCTGTTCACTGATATTTATTTAGGATATTTGTCTGAATATTTCACCTTTAACAAGTCACAGATTCAGAAGAGACATGCAAATTTTAGTTATTTTAAATGCCTTTGTTCTTCGAATTGAAAGAACCCTACCAGAAGTTTTAAAAATGAAAAATTAATGCTAATTGGGATCTAGAATCTCCAAATTCCACCAAGGGATCCTGTTCCAGAGCAGGAGAGCTCCTCCACTCATTCACGCCTCAGCACCTCTCTGAAAAGCAGCCAGGCTATTTTTACCTATTTTACAGCGAGCAGAACCTGTTTTATTCTGATTTATGGAAGGAACCATCAGCATTCAAATATTGCCATCTAGTGGGGTGTCAAATTCCCAGTGTGGCAGGAAAAGATGGATTTTTATCTGTTCCTGGGTTTGCTCCTTCCCAGCTCCCCACAGGACACAGTGAGTGCTCTGAAAGATTATGGAACTACAGGAGCAGAGAGGGGCTGGGGTGAATTAATTAATTAATCCCTGCAGAATTAATTAATCTCTGCAGGAACAGAATATTTGTGATGCCCCCGGAATTCCACGTGTTACAGAATTCCCAGGGGGATCCTTCAATCCCTTTCCTGATGGTGACAGAACATCCACAGCTGTTTAATAACCTGAGTACAATTATTATAAATTAATCAATCAACCCCTACCATAAAATAATTCTGGACCAAACAGAGGGTTTATAATCTGAAAGAGAAAACTGTTCCTGTTCTCTACTCCAGCCTTGCTCCAGGTCCCAAGTTACACCAGAGTGATGACACTGGACAAATGGCATTTGCTTCTAGTTTTTTCCATAATTTAAAAAAAAAAAAAAAATCCTACATTTATTCCTATTTTGTCCCCCATTTTTAAAAGAGAAGACAACAGCTACAGCAGAAACCTTCCCAAAGAGCCCATCTTCAAACTTGCCCTTTTCTTCTTTATACACTCCTGAAAGAGCCCTGAAACCCTGAAAAAGCTGCTTTTCCATGCCCAGCCTCAGGATTGTTTCAGCTGCCTCTCCAGCAGTGCAGACCTGCACGCTTCAGCACGTACTTGAACCAAGTCTGGCCAAAAGGGAGAAGCACTGAGGGATGGAAGGAGTGTGGAAACAGATGGTCCAAGTGACCTCATACATTCATTTTCTGGTTTCTGGAGAGCCCAGCACTCACCAGTGCCTGACAGCACATCACACACAGCGGAGTTACACACAGCACTGGGGACTGACAGCTCCACCACGGCTTTGCCAAGAATAGAAAATTGAATTCCTCACTTGTCTAACACAAGGACAACAAGAGAAGTGTGAGGAGGAGAGAGAAAACACACAATTTGTTTTCCTTCCCCAAAATTGCTGCCTTTTTTTTTCAGTTTATTAACAGGGCCTGGCCAGGAAAATAATTGAAATCAAGAGAAGTGCCCAGAAAAAAGCAAACTGCAGGCAGCAGCGAGTTCCAGCTGAAAGCAAGGCCAGCACTGATGCCATGGATGAGAACTGTGGTGCTGAGATAAACTCAATGGGTTCTCCCATTATCTTCTTGCCTGGCCTCAAACGAGGTTATCAGTGCCCTGCATGTGGCAGCATTTAATTGATTCACAAAGCAGCAGCTCTGTGGAGATGGAGCCAGGCTTAGGAGGGACACAACGCCTGAGAGCAGCAGCAACACGAGGCCAACAGAAATTAAAGCTCTTCATAGAGGAGAAAAGCCCAACAGAAAGGATTTCTTTCACTTCTTGCTTTTTAAAGATGTGTTGAATTCTCAGACTTTGCTCTGAGGAGGAGAGAGCTCCACAGCTCTGCAGCCTCTCCCTGGTTTTGTCCCCAGCAGGTGACACCATTCATGGCCTTCCCAACAAAGCCAGCCCAGCTTGCCAGGGGGAGCAGAACCCCTCAGAGCCCAGGCTGTGACCAGCACAAAGCTCAGCAGGACCTGCCCATCTCCCCTCCTCTGCCATGGGCACGCTGCTGCAGAACTGGCCAAACTCAACCCTTCAGCCCCAAACGAAACCTGTCCTCACCCTGAGCCATGCCGAGAGCAGGAATGTCCCACAGCATGATCTGAGCAACCTGGAGCAGTGCAGAGTGTCCTGCCCAGCCAGGGGCTGGAAGGGACAGATTCTAGTCCCTTCCAAAGCAAACAGTTCCAGGGTGCTGTGATAACACCACAGGCACAGCCTGAAGTCACTCTTTATTTCCCAAGAACTACAGCCCGTGGTATTTAACACTGGGAGAAGAAAATGTTGGCAAAAAGTATTTCCAGGGACCACAGGATTAGCTCATCCAGCAGACACAAACCACAGGACTCCTGTTCAGGCTACCAGGGCTGGGAAGAGGAGTTCTCATCCTATAGCCTGAGGAGCCCTGAGCTGGGGCCAGCAGCTCAGGGATCCTCAGGAAATTGCTGGGTTGAGCTCTGCCACTGTCCCAAACCTCCAGAGCATCCGTGGCCGATTCCTGAGGGAGCTGGGGAGGGACTGAAACAATAATTACCAATATCCCAATCACAGAAATCACCAGTTTCTGCTGCTGCTGAAATGTTAAAGACACGGGACAAAATGCCAATTTGGATCATTTTTCCTCAGGCTCTCCAGCAGTCTCCAGATGGAATCCAAGGTTTGGATGCACCTCTACAACTGCTGATGTTCAGGACTGTGGCATGTTGCTGTGACACTTTCAAACCATGGGATGTTATTCAATATTCTAACAGCCAGGGACTTGTGGGATATTCAGAAATGAGACACAAGAAGCTCAAAATTATAAACAGGAAATGAAAGGAAGACAAAGAAAATATGCCAGAAAAGCATACAAATATTAGGAAGGAAATAAGAAAAAAAGGGAAAATTGGTAGAGTTAATAAAAATGCAGTAATAAAAAAGGCTTTTGAAAGTGGGAATGTAAAATAATAGAAAATATTGATGACATTCTGTATTTATAGTGCATGCCCTCAGTAATTGCAATGTTTGTTTCGGGCACCTGAAGGAGAAAGAAGCTGGAGAGAAATTAGAGGTCTGGAGGGACAGGACACAAGGGATGGCCTCCCACTCCCAGGGACAGGGTTAGGTGGGATTTTGGGAAGGAATCATTCCCTGGGAGGGGTGAAGAGGCCCTGGAATGGGTTCCCAGAGCAGCTGTGGCTACCTCTGGATCCCTGGAAGGGCCCAAGGCCAGGCTGGACAGGGCTTGGAGCAGCCTGGGATAGTGGAAGGTGTCCCTGCCATGGCAGGGGGTGGCACTGGATCTTTAAAATGTAAATTAAAAAATAAAATATAAATATAAAATATAAATAATTGGTGCATACAGCCCAAACCACTCCAGGATTCCATGATAAACATCTTAAAAAACAGCACCAGCCTGGAGTGTCCCACAAAACATCCTCTGGTGAGAAACATCTGAGCTCAGCTCATCCATGAGAACTTCCTGCCCTTCCTCCAGTATTTCCAAGCAGGATAATCCCCAAGAAGGACAGAAATGTGATATATTTGCTGTTTATCCTGTTGTTATTAAGCTCAGACTCTACATGAAAAGCTGGAGCAGCAGTGCTGAGCTCCCCACACGTTTTCCACGCCACCAGTGGCTGCTCCAACCAGCCCAACCTGCCTGGGCTGTGGGCAGCAATATTTATATTTCTCTTTCTCTCTCTATACATAAACTCATCCCACTGACATCAATTCCACAGCCAAATGTGTTTCCTATTAAGCAGCCGTGTGTGGGCTGCAGCTCCAGAGCTGGTGTGTGGATTTTTGGGAAGCAGAGCCAGTGTTTAATTCCATTTGGCCTCTGCTGAGGACACAAGTCCTTTCAGAGTGTATTAACATCTCTTTCAACTCCTGCAGTAGGAGAAGTGCTCCCATCCCTACTGCAAGAAATGTTTTATACAACAGGAACACCAAGCTTTGATGAGGGATTTCTTTCTGTGCTGTGTTTTTGTGCCTTAAAAAGTGAAGTTATTTGGCATTTGAAGCATAAAATGCATCATTCAGAGTTAAAAAGCAGATTTTATCATTAGGTATTCTCAGCTAACTCTTTGTTTCATGCTATTTAAAAGACAGGGATGTATTTTGGATGAAATTAAAGGGAAATGGGGAAAACCACTCTATGACAGTCTTGGAAGCAGATGGGAAAATTCACCCAAATTTTTCAGCACAGTTTCCTCCCCTCTGTGAGCACTGAAGGGTTTGGGTGAGGGATTTAAGTTTTTGAGTTGTTTTTTTTCTCAGCAACAATCCTGTCCCTAACAAGAGAGTTATTTCCATGTGCATAAATCATTCCCTGAGCAACAGAAGCTGTCTGGGGCCAAAATAAGAATTTTGGGGTCCAGTAACACAAGGGCACAGGTTCCCCTTAATCCAATTCCTGACTTTGGATCTCCTTCCTCCACCCAACCAGAAATGCTGCATTAAATGTGCAGGTTCTGATCTTCCATCCTCTTGGAATAATTAACCAGAACTGACAAATAAGTGGGAAAATGATTGGTGAGAGTCTGCAAAAATCCATGTGCAGAGCAAGGGGCTTGCACAGAAATAATACACAAAGTTACACACAATAATATATAAAATATGTGTATATATAAATATAAGTAACTAATCTTGTTTTGTTTTCATTTAGTTACTTTGATTATTTTGAAGAATAAGAACTACTAATAAATTTTCTTTTCTGAGCTTCAGAAATCCCCTCTCCATTTTTTCCAGTATGCCAAGGAAAAACATCTTTTCTGTTACACCATTTCTTATAACTGCACAATTCTGAATTTGGGAATCTGTTTTTTCCAACTCGCTCGTGGAAATTGCTGCAAAATCTCCAAAGAGCTAAACCTGTATTTTCTGTTAGGCAAAGAAAATTACAACTGAGGATGTTCTTGGATTGTATTTCACCAGCAAAAGTCTCCATTTTTAGCAGGGCTGAGGTAATGAGATATTTAATGACATAGATTGTGTTTAAATCACTCTGGTTTCTTGCCCAAAAGCTCTCCTCAGTACCACAGCCACCCCACAAGCAAATTCCTACCACAAGTGAAAATTTAGACTTCCAAAGATAAACTTTCCTCTCCTCTTGTGGTAAACCTTGTGCAGAGCATCAAGAATTTTTAATAAACACACATCTCCTCGTTTTCTATACTTTCTGCATATTACACAAAATACTTTCTCTATTAAATACAGATTTGCTTGGTATTTTTCTTATGGGGGAAAATAAAAAAGGATGGAATATCTTTCCACTGACAAACTGCAAGAAACTTGAAACGAAAGGAAAAATAAAATCCTTTCTATTTCCTTGGGCTCCTCTGGCTGTGATTGGCACAGGCCAGGCTGATGACATTGCATTTTTCATTTCTGGTTGAATTAAGTCATCAAAGCACCATTTGCTCAGAGCAGAAGCAAATCCCACTGTGGGGACCAGCACTGAGGGGGTTCCCATGCCAGGGAAATTTGGGTTTGGGGTGATTTTCTGGGAGAACACTTCAGGGATGAAAAGCAGATGTGTGTGAACAGGGAAAGGGGATTTGGGATGACAGGGCTCTGCCCAGGCAGGGATGGAATCATGGCACACACAAACTCAGAGTGGGCACAATCCCATCCTCGAGAGCTGAGTGCTCCACATTCCTCACCAGGCTGCTGGAATCCAACTCCACTCCCACTTAATTACTCCCAGTGATGACATATGAGGTTATTAAGTGAAATCATCATTCCTGGACCACTGCTCTCACTGTTACATTTGCTGCTCCATCAAGTTCTCGTGTGTTTTCTTTGCTGGTTGCCACAGGATTCTTTGTCCTTGCTGGTAGCAAATCAACATTTCACTGCCCAAACCAGTCTTCTCTGGCCAGATCCACACAGGGTCTATTTTTTCCAGAAATCCCTAGTTTTTTATGGCCTGGCTCCCAAAAGAAAACAACACAGCAGCCAACAGTAGGAAGGAACAAAGTTGTTTCAGATACCTGGATCCCAAACCGTGCTCATGCCACCAAAGTCAGACACTGACTGCTGCTCATGATCTACTCTCACATCTGTGCCATTCCAGACCTCCTCCAGCTGCAGGGATCACTTCCATAATCCAGTTTTGTCATGGTCAGAATGCCTCACAGAAATGACATAATCCCCAGCTTGAGCACTTGGTCACATGGACACATTCCTTCCCCATGCTCACATTGGCAAACATCTCATCTTCCTCCACAACCAGTTACAAACTGACCCATGTGATTTGAGCTCTCAGATTTGAGGGATAGGAAAAGAACTGCCTGGGAATTGCTTTAACACTGGAGCAAGATCCATCTCTTAGTGTTTCTAAAAGCTTTTAACAAAAATCTATGTTTTAAAAACAACATCATTGACACTGATGAGATCAGCAGACAAGAAGGCTTTGGAGATCGGCATTAATTTGAATTACCATCTCTCTTAAAAATACATATTTAATGTGTTTGTAAAAGAAGCCTGAAATCTTCTGCTTCAGGTAAATAATGAAGCAAAAATTGCCCTAACGCAGCCGCCTGAGTGGGGCAAATTTGGTTTTCAACATCCCCAAAAATAGCCTGAAAACCACTGGAAACAGCAGCAGATAACAGGAAAGTGTTTCCTGCCATCACCAAACACCACTCACATTCCCTTCCCTGTAACTATCCCACAGCCACTTCTCCAAACACCACCCCAAATAATCCCTTGCTGACCTGTTCTTAAGCCTTACCTGGAGTTTCAAATTGTCAATTCCATACAAAACTCACCAGTAGAACAAATCATTCCCATTCTAGATCCACTGGTGACTACACAAAATGTGACTACAAAGACTCTTGAAACAACAAGACCTCCAGGTTTATTAGAATCCAGTTCAAGGATCACTCCTGGGCCTGCCCAGACACCCCAACAATCCCAGCCTGTCCCTGGGAACGGTGTCCAAACACTCCTGGAGCTCTGGCAGCCTCAGGGCTGTGCCCACTCCCTGATTGCAGTGCTCAGCCACCACCTGGCAGAAGAAGCTTCTCCCAAAATCCTGGTTATGCTAGTTTCTTGGCAATAAAGCACAGGGAACAGACTTGGCTGTCCTCAATGTATTCACTAGCAGTCACCACAGCAGAACACGATGCTCACGTCCAGATTCCTCTTTTCCTTTCAAACCAGTGGCTCTGCCTTTGTTCTACATGAAATCACATTTGATTCCTTTTAAATTAACAAATATCATGCCTTTAACACAAATAATATCAATTCACAGCTCCATAACAGCTTAAATAGTCCAAAGACTCGTGCACATGGAGCAGACAGAAATCCAACAGTGTCCTGCCATTCCTGCTGTGAATCCAGATTTTCTGATCTGAGATTGCCAACTTGTCCCATCACAATCACAGCAAGGCTTTTGAAAAAAGAGACATAAATGGGAAGTCAAAAACTACGGTTCAAGACCATGCTGGTTTGAGCACTTGAACAGTATTGATATTTGTGTTACTAATTATTTCTGCAATATTTACTACACTCACAGCTGGCGGTTGCAAAGATGTCAGAATTCAGAACAAAAGACTGAGGAATTTCTGGTGAACACCCACCAACTGAAGTAAACCAACCCATTAGGATTTCTTCCTAAAAACCCTAAACCTTCTTCACAAACAAAAGCCACCAGAACATCTCCCCACACATCAAACACGCTCTTAAAATCTCATTTACCACATCCACTCCCGCCTTATCCACACGTCAAACTCCACAGTTCCACTCACAGCGAATCCCGTAGATCATGAGAGGATCCAGCTGCTTCTTGCCGTGCTTGCCCTGGCCCGAGAGGTTGGAGATGGCCTGGATCTCCCTGTGGAAGAGGTAATCCAGCAGGGTCAGGGCCATCTTCTCGGCCGTGCGGCAGTTGGTGCTGATGTGCAGCATGTCGGCGGGCGTGATGGGGCAGCGCACCCGCATCTCGGGGTTGTTCTCGTCGCCCAGCCACGTCCCGTTGGGGTAATCCTCTGAAACACACATGGGGCAGAGGCTGAGTGAGCAAGGAGGCAGGCTCAGGACACGGCCAAGATTTCTGAGGTTTGCATCCTCTCCCCCAGTTTGGTTCCCCAGCTGAGCGCAGCGGGATCGCGACGGCGGCTACAGAGAGAGAGAAACCCAAATTCATCCCAGCAGTGACCAAAAATTATTGTTGTTCAAATTCTGGCCTACACAGCAACTGGTGCAGCCAGTCCAGGTGTCCAGCTCACTCTCAGAGATCTCTTTTATTGAGAAACCACTCCAGGCCCAGTGCTCTCATCCCCTAAAAATGAAGGTTACTGCAACTCTGGGATATTCTCAAAGGACAGCAAATTTCAAGCAGTAAACAGCTTTGAACCTTGTTTTTCCCCAGCCCCAAACCCATGAGATTAAAGCAAGGCTAAGCAAGATTATAGACTGAGGAAATTATAATCAATAGTGAACACTAACTTGTTTAATCATTTAAAAGGAGTACATCAAGAAATGACAATAATTTAGGATGTAACCAGAGATCCCTAACATAATTTGGGTTTTCCCTCATATTTACTGGCTATATTATTTTCTAAATAATAGTTTTCCAAGGAACAGGCCCAGCAAAAGGATAATTATTCAATCACTAATCATCTTCCCTCTTATTCAAATATAAGACTATCAGTAGCACAGCTATACCTATCTACACACACACTCAACATACTAAGAAGCTTTTTTATTTCTTTCCCAGTTTGTCAGGGGGAAAAAAAGGAACACTAGGGATTTAATTAAATAAATAAATTAAATTCAAAGGAATATCAGGCCCTCACTTCAATTAACCTGTGCAGATAATGCCAAAAGTTGATGGATTCAAGGCTAACCAGAAACTGGAACAGAGCTCAGGACCAACCCCACCTCAAGTGGAGGATGGAACACACAGCCAAGGATGAGACTCCCATTCCAGACATAAACCAAACCTTCAGAATTCCTCACACTAATAGGAGCTGGGTAGGAAACACTCCAGCAATATTTCAGTGTCCATTGACATGGACCATTTGGATTTGATTTCCATGTTTGCTCAACTGAGGAGTAAAACAAGGTTTGCTGACTGAGAGGTCACTCAGCCCTTCCACAGAGAGCTTTACAGTAATTTATTGTGAACAATGTTCAGTTACAATTACATTAATGACTTTTCTTTCATTAAGTGATCTTAGAGCAGGGTTTTGTGATATAGACAAAGTCCCCAATTCCTGGTTTTCATAACCCTTCCAGTCCCCAAAGGAGGTGACAGAGCTCAGGGCAAGCAGCGTTTCCTTTTCACACTGAGCATCACCCACAGCAAGCAGCATCTGGATTTCCAAATCCTGCCCTGGGGTTTATCAGACTACAAGCCAGAAGAACTCAATAAAATATAACATAAAAGCAACTCCAAACACTCCAAACTGCTTTTCCAGCACGACCTTTGGGTTGAGTCACCCCACATGTCAGGGCTGAGCTCGCAGCGCTGAGTAACGACAGGATGAGGCAAACGTTGGGTTGTGCAATCCTGATTTATCACTGCGAGCAGCAGATTATCAGCAAGAGCACAGCCACACAACCAGGGAATGGCTTGGGCTGGAAGGGACCTTAAAATTCATCTCCTCCACCCCTGCCATGGGCAGGGACACCTTCCACTGTCCCAGATTGCTCCAAGCCCTGTCCAAGCTGGCCTTGGGCACTGCCAGGGATCCAGGGGCAGCCACAGCTGCTCTGGGCACCCTGTGCCTCCCCACCCTCACAGGGAGGAATTTCTTCCTTATATTCAGTAACTTGCAAAGAAAACTATTTATTGTTGACATATGTAGCAACTAATCCCTCAATTTTTTTTCCTGCTGAAATCAGAACTTCATGCCCTGTCCTGAATATATTTTTATACACTTGCAAATTGTTTGGTTTTTTTTTTTAATTTGATCCTTTCCTTTTTATCCTCAGCCAGGATAGGTCACACTGGCTGCTTTCTGCTCCCAGTACCAGGTGCCATCTGAAAAATAAAGTGGTTTGGATGAGTTGTGCCTTGTTTTGCATGCCACTGTGTCTGGCCTCACCACAAGTCTGGTTACCATTATCAGGGAAAACAACAGGCTGTTCCTCAAGATAAATGGACTGGGTTAGAAAAATTTGGGCAGATCTGGCGAAGCAAAAACATCTCTGGATCAATGTGTATGTTTTTCAAAGAAATTCTAGGAAGCCTGAATAAATTATCCTCCAGCCTATCACAGCCTTACTGCCTCACAGCTCACAGGACTGCTGTTGGATATAGGAATTTTTATTCCTTATGGAACACCTTTTGCCTGCAGACTTTTTTAACAAACGTTGTTAACCTACATGAACCAAAGATTTTGTTCAATTTGCAAAATCCTCTCTTTTTTCTGCTGGCACAGAGTCCAGAACATACTGTTTTTACCACATGCAACTGTTCTTTTATTGCTCCCAGCCTGGAAAAAAAGACATTATCTTGTTATTCTGACCTATGACCACAATCCCCCCACTAAATTATCTCTTGCATTTTCCTCCTCTTTTCAAACAGAAAGGGAATTTATTTTATAACCATTTTGCATTAAGCATGACTGAAGTTAACCATGAATCCACTGCAGCTCTGTGAGGGTACAAAAGCTGAATTATTCCTTATTTTAGATCAAAATCATTCCTGCCAGGCAGCCAACACATCTGGCACTTTGCAGGGAGCAAACACAGGACTGACACCCAAAAATCTGGTGGAAAGAGGAAATCCAGGGCCAGTTCTGAGTGAAGCACAAATGCCCTGAGCTCTGGTTTGGTGTGGAGGAGAATGGATAAGGAAGGAGAAAACAGATTGGGAATTGAGTGGAAATTCCCTCTGAGCAATTAAATATATAAACACTATTGACTAAATCTGGATCATTGGAGGCCCCCAGCACTGAAACATCCTTCAATGCATGTGGAATGCGTGGTTTTTTAGGTGCATTATCAGACTTCAGAGGTGATATCTGGGTGGAATCTGGAGGGCTGGGTTATTCAGTACATGCACTCTAACAGCCAGACTCCACCCCCAGCACTGCACAGCCATACCCTGCTGCTGCTGTTCCTTAAAGACTTCCAAAACCTCAGCCAGTGTGAGCTGGGGAGGAAGAGAACCCTCAAAGAACACCTTTCCCTCCAGCTCAGTGAAGCACAACTGCACACACTCCTCTGGAGCTCAGCTCATCACACACCTTCTCATTTTGCCCTATTTTTCTTTCTTTAATTAACTAAGAGCTTCATTCCCTAGAGGGTGGCAGAGCCCTGGCACAGCTGCCCAGGGATGTGGGGTCTCCCTTTCTGGACAGATCCCAAACCCACCTGGAAGTGTCCCTGCCTGGGACTGGGTGATCTCCAGAGCTCCCTTCCAACCCCAGCCATTCCCTGATTCTGTGCATTTTCCTGAGGACCCTGCTGCCCTTTCAGGGCAAAGGAGCTTCCTTGCCCTTTTTACCCCAAATATTAGATCACCACTGATCATTTCTCCTCCCAGTGCAGAAAGTCCTGCCAGCTTTATCAGAGTCCCTCTCTGCACTCACAGCCCCATTTCCCCCTCACACCAATTTCTAGTTCCTCTTCATTGTTCTTTTTCCAACATCACAAAATTTGCCTTTATCTCCATTCTACTGAACCCAGTTTGCTTTTCAGTGCTGGTTTTGCCTCTTTTTTTCTGCATTTCTTTTATCTCCCAGCACAGCTGACCCCCCCCCCATCCCTGTTCAGGACGTGCTGAGGGCTGCCACGCAAACGAGGAATTCTCTGGGAACAGGAGGAGCCAGTGTGGGGTCAGCAGCAAAAAAAGCCCTGTCAAGAGAGAACAAAAACCAGACAGGGGCTGCTCTGGATGTGCTCTCCCACCCAGGGAAGTGACAGACACTGAGCTGTTCCATTTTTCCATTGGGATAGGCTCCCCTGGTCTGACATGAGCCTAAAAGCAAAGCCAGGCTCTGCTCTATCCCCAGGAGCTGTCAGTCATTCCTTTAAAACTAGGGAAAACAAAAGGAAACACCTGGCCACAGAAATACTGGAATTAACACGTTCCATCAATCCAAGAAGTTGTGTTTATTTCACTCTCAAGGCTGGGTGCAAAGTTGGCAGTGGCAGCAAAAGACTGGTAGGTGCAGAGAGGCAGAAAGATGAATTAATCTTTAAAAAATTAAAATAAACCTCGAAAAAATAAATCCTGACCTACAAAAATAAACCTCCATTTCTAGAGAAATTAAATAATGTTTTGGCTGATGTATAGAGGATTCAACATCACCATCATGTGGAGGGTTGGAACGAGATGAGCTTCAAAGTCCCTTCCAAGCCAAACCATTCCATGATTCTGTGATCTTTTAATGAGCTCCTGTCAATTAACAGAAGTTCACAGGGCTGTGATTAATTGGCAGAGACTCCAGAACACTGACTTTATTAATTAAAAATCATTAAGTCTGTGGAAGGGAGGGACGACCAGGATGTAAATTCACCTCCAGATCCAGCAGTGAGATTGAAAGCTGTGCTAAAAGCAAGGTTAAAGAGCTTTAAAGTCACATTCAGCAAAACCTCTCCAGCACAAAATGCAGCTCAGACACTGGGAGTTCTGCCTAAGGAACAACACACAGAGCTGGGCACAGAGCTGGAGTTTTTCACTTGACTGTTCTTGTGGGGGAGGAAGAAAGGTTTCATTTCCTGGTGAATATCAAAGAAAAATCCCAGAATCATGGAATGGTTTGGGTGGGAAAGGACACTGGAGATTATCCAATTCCAGCCTTGACACTTTCCACCATCCCAGGGTGCTCCAAGCACTGTCCAACCTGGCCTGGGACACTTCCAGGGATGGAGCAGCCACAGTAAATCATATTTACTGAAGTCTTCTCTGGGAAATCCATTCCAGGGCCTCCCCAACCTCACAGAGAGGAATTCCTTCCCAGTACCCCACCTAACCCTGCCCTATTTCAGTTCAAACCCAGAAGAATCTCACACTCCAGGTAAAAATTCCACAGCACAAAAAGGCTGTGGCTGAAGGAGACCCAGTTCCAGCTTGCTCCCTGTGGAACCAGGACCAGGAGGTATTTTGGAACAGCCCCTGCACTCACAGGTTCTTCAGCCTCAGCACAACATCAGTGAGGCATCACTTGTTTGTTAAGAATAAGCCTCAGTTTTGGTGAAATCCAAGAGAGATTCCCTTATTTTATGACTCATGGAAGGATGCGATCAGATAAAAAGTTCAGATAAAAAAAGATACAAAAAAAAAAAAAAAAAAAAAAAAAAAAATCAGAGAATTAAAACCCATGGACTCAAAGGGCTTTTTAAAACCTTGGAAAATCTGTTTCCCATCAGAAAATCAGATTTCTAATTTGGATTTTGCCCTTTTTTCCTTGTTTAATATATCTTTGTTATATTTGGGTGGAGGTGGGCCAGCATTAACTCCAAATATCCCCATGGCAGACACCTGCAAGAAACTTGTTCATCTGCTGGCTCCCAATACTTGAGAAAAAAAGAAAAAAAACCCAAACAATTCAATTTTTATAATTTTCTTTGGCTTTCACAAGTCCTCATCAGTGTCTCCACATCAACACCACATCATTTTGTTTTAGGGTACAAAAGGTTCACTCCTGCTCTGCTCCAGCTCCTCTCACTGTCTGTGCCTGTCCTGAGGAGCTTGGCAGGAAAAAGCTCCAAGTGCTCATCCCACGGGTGAGATCTGAGCCTGCCCTGAGCTGGAAAATCCTGTGCACAGATAAGTCTGGGACAAAGAGCTGCTTGGATTCCCATTTGGAAAGCAAATCCTGAGTTCAGTTTAATGCTGCCATTATCAAATGACTGCTTCAGATGCCAAGTTGAGGAGACAAGATGTGACTGAGGAGTTTTCTCTGGAAAAAACATCAGTC
This sequence comes from Urocynchramus pylzowi, assembly GCA_013397555.1. Lineage (NCBI taxonomy): Eukaryota > Metazoa > Chordata > Aves > Passeriformes > Fringillidae > Urocynchramus > Urocynchramus pylzowi. The sequence continues at coordinate 231,321 of VZRH01005215.1, forward strand.
ATCCCTTAATTAACACCCAGTGTCCCCTTATCTGCTCCAAAAATACATTTCCAGCTCGGGGTTCTCTGCATGAGAAACTGGAGGGAGAGGACACAGGGAATGTTTCACACCAGGGTTACATGGGATATTGGGAAGGAATTCCTCCTGTGAGGTTGGGGAGGCCCTGGAATGGATTTCCCAGAGAAGCTGAGGCTGGCCCATCCCTGGAAGTGTCCCAGGCCAGGTTGGACAGGGCTTGGAGCAGCCTGGGACAGTGGAAGATGTCAGGGTTGGAACTGGATGGGCTCTAAGGTCCCTTCCCACCCAAACTGTTCCATGATTCCATGTCTTCAGAACAAAGAATTGGTTCACAAGTTCTGTGCAAGAAGGACATTAAGAACCAGCTGCAGCATTCAGAGTCTTCAGAACTTTAAAAATGCACAAAAACTCTGGAAAGCACAGGGAAAGAGTCTCAAAAGAACTGAATAGACCAAACTTTTCCTTCTCTTACCACCCTGAAGGTGCAAGTGCAGTGTGTAAAAACTGAAGAGGAAAATAACATTGGGCTATCACATCCATCCCATACAACCATTATAAAATAAACCATTACAAAATAAAACACTATAAAAGAAATTTCCTCATATTTAGTGTATAACACTTAATAGCTCTCCTGCTCCAAAAGTGTATCAGTGAAACTAAAAAAGCTCTTCCTGTGCTCTTTGTTCTGCACAAGACACTGAACTGTACAAAGCTCATTGTTTTTGAGATTAATTAGAATGTTCACAATTAAATAAATACACTGCTGTGTTTGAAGTGAGAAGATGCTGCACTCCAGAACTCCCAGTAAGAACACAAGCATGCCAAAACTAACTGGATTTTAAAAAACATATGGATTGAAGTCACAGTGTTCAGTCAGCAAAAAAACAGCCTTGTTCTACACCACTACTGGAATTGGGCTCAAAGCTTCTGAATCATTATTTTTCAGGGATAGAAAGTCAATAACACTAATTTTTAAATGCTCACAATTACATGAAAGCAACCAGCAGAGAGCAAACAGTGCCTTTGCAGAAGTCCATTCCTTAAATCCTGGAAATATCCACAGCTTAATATCAGACAAACCCAATTCTAAGCACAGTTTAGTTTTGCTTTCCAGAGCCAGGGTGACAGAGTGGAGCTGTCCTGAACACCTGGTGTTTGGTCTCAGTCCTGGGCTGGGATCTCCATCCAGATTTTACCACTGCACACCTCAGAGTCACCTGGAATTCTGTCCCAGCTGATGAAAGCCAAGGGCTGCTGTGACTTTGCCTCTCCCTGCATACCAGCCCTGTTATTCTCCATCTCTTCCTTTATTAATAATTGAATTTGTGCCACCCTGCAGGTGAAGTCACTTAGCAATTCCCTCCCATGCAAGGGCAAGGGCAGGTGGAGGGGGATCACTGATCTGATCCTCAAAGCATTCATCAATCTCAGAGATTTTGAATGGATGAGTGTTCCAGAGGTCTGAGGGAAATCAGATCTGCAGACATTAATGGATTAGGTGTTTCTTCAGAATTTACATGCACATCAATGGGTCAAACATCACGTTTGTCTGTGCAAATCTGTGCCACGCCAAGGCAGAAAAGGAATTACATAACAAACATCCTCCTGGTGCTGGCAGCTTTGCTCCTGGCACAGCTGACAGAGCAGTAAAAATTCCAGAATCACCGAGGCTGAAAGAAACCTCCAGGATCAACGTCCAAGCTGTGCCCAGTCCCCACCCTGTCCCCGGCCCAGAGCTCTGAGTGCACCTTCAGGAATTCCCAGGACACCTCCAGGGATGGGCACTCCAACCCTCCCTGAGCAGCTCCAATTCCTGACCCCCCTTTCCATGGCGAAATTCCTGCTGATGTCCACCCTGAGCCTGCCCTGGCCCAGCCTGAGGCTGTTCCCTCTCCTCCTGTCCCTGTTCCCCGGGAGCAGAGCCCGACCCCCTGGCCAGACTCTGTACTGCCCAAGGTGAATCCTCTGAAGGCCTTTTAATAAATTCCTTTATTCCTTTAACTCTGTCTAGCCTCTGTTCCAGGCAGCCTCTCAAGGCATCATTGGTTTCTCAAGATAAATGAGGGCTCTGCGGCCTCACACGCCGAGGCCTTTAGGATGTTAGGCCTAACACAACACCAGGACTGTGCTAAGTTATCAGACTAAGGAATTACAAGAATGCACACTAAGAGTACTGAGGATACATAAAAGGTACATCAAAGAAAAGGCAAAATCTCCTCTTGGCACCACACATACCTTCAGAGTTGAGGGTGATGAGGGTGACGTTGTTGCCGATGCTCTGGCTGCCCACCTGGCCACTGTTGGACACGGAGTCGCTGGCCTCGGAGCCGCTCTCGCCATCCTCGTTGTGGCTGTCGTCGTGCCCGGGCACCTTCACCACGATGGTGTTCTGCCGGCGGCCTGGCACCGCGCTGGGGGCAAGGAACAGGGGTCACCTCCAGAGAACAGCCCTCAGCAGAGGAATATCCAAATTCCAGCATCACCCAGTTCAGCGTGTGGCCCTGCACCTCGTTGTGAGGGCCAACACAGGTCACCTCCAGAGAACGGCCCTCAGCACAAATTTGAGCATGGAATATCCAACTGGGAACACCCAGTTCAGCTCATGGCCCTGCATGTCATTGTGAGGGCCAACACAGGTCACCTCGAGGGAACAGCCCCTTAGCACAAATGTGAGCATGGAATACCCAAATTCCAGCATCCCTGCATGTCATTGTGAGGGCCAACACAGGTCACCTCCAGAGAACGGCCCTCAGAAGAGTGTCAGCATGGAACATCCAGATTCCAGCATCACCCAGTTCAGCTCATGGCCCTGCATGTCATTGTGAGGGCCAACACAGGTCACCTCCAGAGAACAGCCCCTCAGCACAAATTTGAGCATGGAATATCCAAATTCCAGCATCACCCAGCTCAGCTCATGGCCCTGCACCTCGTTGTGAGGGCCAACACAGGTCACCTCCAGAGAACAGCCCCTCAGAAGGAACATGAGCATGGAATATCCAAATTCCAGAGTTACTGAGTTCAGCTCGTGGCCCTGCACATCATTGTGAGGGAATTAAAAGCACTAATCAACAAAATAAATGTGTTGGATAAAATCAGCTCCTTTAAGCCACTCTGCTCCTGTGGAACTCGGAGCTATCCAGCAGAATAAAAATCACACAGAATCACCAGGTTAGAAGAGACCTTAAAGACCATTGAGTCCAACCCAGCCCTAAAACGTCCTCCACTGGAGTGTCACACCTAGTCCTTTTTCAAACATCCAGGGATGGTGATTCCACCACCTCTCCAGGCAGGCCATTTCAGTACTTTATCACTCTTTCAGTAAAATACTTTTTCCCAAAATCCAACCTAAACTCCCCTTTGTGCAGGTTAAGACTGTGTCCTTCGGGTCACACGTAGCAGAAGGAATAAAAAAATCTTAGGTATCAACTTCCTACATCTGCCTCAATGGAAAAGTCTAGGCCCCGTGTCCAAAACAAAAGAAATATCCATGTAATTTATAAAAATATATTAATTACAAACATTTTCCACCCAGAATCCCTAGGTCTGCTTGTTTAAAATTCACTTTAGATAGTCCAAGTTTTCCTTGGACTGTATATTCCTCCTTCAGCTGGTTAAATACAGGATTTTGGCGTGCTCCCAAGGGATTGTGCATCCATGTAAAAATTCACAGCTATGGGAAACCCTTCTTTACCTTCACACAGAAATAATCCCAGCTCCTCCAGGATGTTCTTTCCCATCAAGAGGGAAGCAAGAGAATCTATTGAAGCCCAGGTTTGATCTTTCTCCCATTATTACCTCAAGGATTCCTCATTTTTCCCTTCAAATTAAAGGGAAAAACTGGCCTTTGAAACTGGCCCTGCCCAGGGAGGGAAGGAGGGAGGATTCCAGGGAATGGCACTCACTTGCTGAGGATGTTCTCCAGGGAATCTGCTGCTCTGCTCAGCGGCTCCTCCTGCCCCACCATCTTGGCCACGATGGAGTTCTGCCGGTCGTTGTTGAGGATCACTGTGGTCTGAGGGACAACACTGCAAAAAAATAATCACAGAGGGAACGGGAATGTAAAGGAGCAAAGCTTATAAATAATCCATGAAGAGGGTTTTGGTTTAAGTAATCCAGGGAGGGTCTGGGCCTCGTCCCTCTCCTGGCACTGCTGACACCAGCAATCCATCGAGGTTGACACCTGCACCACCTCAAGCACTCTGATTTTTCCAGAGGATGGATGGCTCCAATGGAATTATATAAAAGTCCATGACCCCTGGGGAAGCAATAAGGAATTCATCAATTCAGGACACACAGGGGGAAGTCTGTAAATCACAGCTCCACCAAATTCTTTCTAGGAGAATCTGAGTGTTTGCAGAGGTACTGTGGCCAATTTACATGGCACTGCCCCAGTTTCAGTAGGATAATTCCTAGGAAAAGAGAATTTGAAAGGATCTATTGCAAAAGTGGATGATGAGCATGGTTAAAGGGTGTGTGCTGTCCTCCAGGGTGGGGAGATGAGCAGCACACAAAGCATCAGAGCAAACAGGATCCGACTGTAACTGAATAAAAGCAAGACTCAACTACTTCTTGCATACATTTCACACATTAAAAATCCTAAAACCAAACACCAGAATCATTTCATGTGTGAGAAAACAGAAAAAGCTTCTCTTATCACTCCTGATGACAATGGAGAAGGAAAACTCCAGACATGCTAAGTTTACACTGGAGTGCAAAAGGAAATATGAAATAAACAACTGTCTCCACATGCAGATGAGCACCTCATCTGTTTGCAGGGATTATTCACATTACTGCCACACCACCACTCAATAATCCCAGGTGTGGATTTGAGACTTAAACTGTTCCTGCTGTGCTCAGGGAAAACTGAGGGAGAGAAATGTTGGTTTAGTTCCCCTTTGCTCTCCCCACAGTAAACAGCTTGCTCTTGTTGTCACAAGACAACATCCCAAACGTGACTGGGGGTCATTTATTTTCCCCTGGCTAATTACTGAAACACAAATTAAGCCAATCTCGTGACAGCAAGTGTGTCTCCTGCAGCTGCAGCAGAGTACACACTTGAACATTCTTGTGTCTGTGTAAGCCTCAAGTGCCAAATTATCCATCATCAAGGAAAGATAAGGCCTTGTCGTGGAGCTGAGGATGAATGGATCCCAATTTTGGCACAAACAAAACGCTTGACCCTGGATTTTTTGGCTTCAAAAGCCCCAGGCTGCAGTGCCCTGCCTCCCACTGCCAGGGACTGCATGTGCTGCTGGCAACAGCTGGGATTCCTCAGGGAGCCCAAGGACCCCTGGGTGCAGACCTGGGGAGGCTCTGGGGGATTTTGGCTCATCCCAGGCAAGGGCAGGCTCTGCCAGAGCTCCTCGTGTGCACGTGGAGCTCAGATTTCAGAAAGAAAGAAAGAAATGGGGGGTTCTGTTGCTTTCCTGTTATTCTCTGGAGAATCAGGATTTAGGGCACTTCCAGTCACCTGTTCAAGGGGAAAAACCCACACATTTTTATTTTTGAAAAAAAGGCAATTTCCATCTCTTTTCTCTGCACCAAGCACTTAAAAACCCCACCAAACACTTGATAAAACAGGGGGACGTGGCAGTGCTGGCAGCTCCCAGGCCAGCAGCATCATGTGTGTGCTCCTTACACTTCCCAAATTATCCAAAGAGCTGCCCTGCACGTTCTCACATCCCAGTTTAACATGTTCAAGTATTTTACACTTCTTTTCAGACACTGTTCTTTATCAGCATCTCCCTTGCAATCACTTCTGAAGGCCTGTTTAAAATGTCACTTACCAAAGCTTCTTTTTAATGAAGACTCTGAATAATTAATTTCAACTGGAGAGATAAATGCAATAAAATTACATTTAGAAAGTCCTTAGCATTTTGCTCTTATTAAGTTTGTATTAGAAAAAAAAAAAAGCCTTAACACTAAAAATTGGCATAAAATAAGGAATTGGGGGGCGGTTTGCTTTGGTTTAGGAATGTTAATTTTTATGGACTTGCTTGAAATTCTTCCTGATGTCCAATCTGAACCTCCCAAGGAGCAGCTTGAGGCTGCTCCCTCTCATCCTGTGCTGTTCCCTGGGAGCAGAGCCCAATTCCCACCTGCCTGCACCCTCCTGACAGGGACTTGGGGAGGGTGACAAAGAATTTGCTTCCCTGGGAGATGTTCCAGTCCCTGTTTTCAGATTTATTTAGAAATCTGATGAATAGGCACAAAATAAAAAATGGAATTCTACATAAAATCAAAATATTGGGCCAAGCTGACAAAAATCCATTAAAATTCATTACAGCCAAGTGGATCCTTGGATTATTCCAATTCCTTTCTTCAATCTCTCCATCTCTTTCTGAAGATGAAAGAACTTTAGCCATTCCTTCTGTACTAAAACACAGAGAACACAAAGGAGAAGGAGGAGGAAAGCTTTGGATATTCCCTCAGACCCCAAGGGAATTTTGAGTGCTGCCAGTACTCAGGGGAAGATGGAAGGAAAATATTCCAGGGGTCAGGGGGAGTTTCACAAACCCAGAGTGACTGCACAGGCCCCAGAACTTTCCATTTGTGCTCACATATTCCTTTCCCCACAAGCATTAGGACTTGGAGAGAATGGAGGAGCAATTTGCCTCTTCTTGGACACAACTCTAAAAAACATCTAAATGCATGCAACCTGCAGATATTTGGGAATTTTTTAGTGCAGTTTACTGAATAAGCTGTCAAATTACAGGTGAAAATATTCCTAAAAAATAAACATGCCAACTAATGATTGCATATTTAGCCTCAGATTTATTTTTTTTTTTTTTAATACAAAAGGCCAATCTATATTTTGCATAAGAAAATTGCTGCCAAAGGTCATTTTCAGTATGGAAAATGCGTGAGTCAGATCTGATCATTCATCTTAAAGGCTGGGGTTCCACTGCCAATAACCTGCCAATCACCCAGAGTGAGCCAGAGACAGAAAAGAACTTTTGGCAATGCCAGGAGCATCCTCTCCTCCTCTTCCCAGCTGAGCTTTCCATTTGGAGAGAGAGAAAAATCAGTCAGAAGGAATAAGCTGACATTTCTCTCTTCCATGAGGATCAAAAGTGTTTCTCTAAAAAACTGAAAATGACTTGGAGTGAGATTTTCAGACAGGTTCTTCCCTTTGTCCTCACTCCCGTGGAGAAGCATTAATGGGAAGAGGAGCTGGAATTCCTGCTGGAAAACTCTCCAGCCTTAGGGAAAGTCAGGCTGGAAAAGAGCCCTTGAACTCTGGTATTTCCTAGTTGAAATTAAAATTTAAATGTACAGTTCATGTGTGGAGAAATATCACAATTATCCCTAGCAGGGAGAAAATCTAAATATAACAAATATTTTTGTACAATGTGCTGTTTTCCTTATTTTATCCCTAGTTTATCTTTCACTAACACTCATGTTCATCCTTAACAACAGCCCCTTTTTACATCTTTTCATCATTATTTAGGAAGATAATGTCACAATGCTCCTTCCTCCTGATGGCCACCTGCTTCCTTTGCCTGCTGCTGACAGAGTTAAGGATCCCTATCCAAAAAGGAGAGGGAAAACCCACTCAGGATCTCCCAGTGCAGCAAAGCCACAAACTGGCAAAGAATCCACGAAATGGCTTTGGGTTTATGCCCCAAAATGAACGCAGAGAACAAACCTGTCAACAAGCACACTGTGCACAGGCCCCTCAACAATTCAAGTTTAAACTCCCAAATTCATGGTCCAGGCATAGGCAGTTGCCAAAAAAGCAGCAGTGGCATCCATCATTTTCAGTGAGAGCTCAGGATTAAAAATTCTCTTTGGATTCTGAAGATCCCCCAGAGCAGACACCCCTGGAACAGGACAAGCCAAAGTCCACCAGGCATGGCTGGAAAAACTCCTGGAGCTGAGAGGCCTGGGAGCAATTTATAATAAAAGATAAAGCAAATGATGCTTTATCCAAACAATTTAAACACAGAATGTCGAATTTAAACACAGTCAACGTTGAATTTTCAACTCAACTCAGTACAAATCAGATTTTCCAAGTAACAAAATCCATCTTTAGCTACAGAGGAGCCTCTGGTTGGCTGGAGGCAGGAGAACATCAATTACCAGCTTTAAGATTAATTTTAATTTTTTTAAAATTTAATTCTAATTTTAATCCAATTTTTAAAGCTGTTAAACTCTCCTGGGGATTACTGTGCTCTGAGAAAAGCTGAGCCACCTGGAGAACCAAATTGCAAAATGACAACACCCATTTCCAAGGAGTTCATCGACTCAAACCCTCCTATTCCCAAGCCAGGCTTGCTCCTCCAGGGATTTTCCATCACCTCGATGGGGACACAAAGAATTTTAGATCTTGGTTTAAAAAAAATACAACAAAATTTTAAAATATCTCATTTTGAACACAGCTGAAAGTGCAAAAATTAAGTGTGGTGACACACAGTCCAAGGAACATTTTACGTTTAAAAATAGAAGAAAATATAAAAAAATGAAAAACAGGAAAAAAAAAAAATTGGGAAAAAAATTGGGAAAAACCCATCCAGGCAACATGTGACATAACTAGGATTGAAAAGTGCTAGAAATTACATTAATTATCAGTCTTCTAGTTTTGATTATGGCCAAGAAAAGGCCGGGTCATGCCATAACCAGCAGGTCAATACCACCCTTTTTGAAGATAAATGTACTCATAAAAATACAACAGCAGAGATATCTTGTTTTCAGCCAGTCTGGAAAGAAATTTACAGTTATTACCCTTCTTTGAGCCTTAACTTCCTGAGCCAGATAAGGAGCAGCACTGCAGCAAGTGGAGATTGTGCTCAGTGGGAAATGAGGCAGCTGCCCTGATCCTCAGCAGGTTTCTGGAGTGAAATTATTGATTAAAATAGAAATTCTGGATGTTTAGAAAACACAGTTTGAATCAGGAGGAAAGACTTGGAATCCTTCATTATACAATTAGTTACTTTGAGATGATTTTCCTGATTTTCTGACAAATTCTGGTATCAGCAGAAGTCTGATTTAAACACTAAAATCTTAGGGGTGGAGGAGGCAGTGCTATAAATTGGATTTCAAAATATTAATTAGAGGAAGTGAAGCCTCACTGATCACCAGGTAACAAATAAATACAAGATCAGGTTCCTGCAAACACTCCTGAGTTCTTTCTGGGGGTTTGTAAATAATTCCCACCAATTAATTCTGCTTTTCCAAGTTCCCAGCCAGCTCTGTGCCCTTGCCACCACCACAGACATCTTCCAGCCATTCCAAGGATGCTTGGAATGAAATTAGGGATTAAATCTCAAATTTCCAGATCCCCTGAGGGCACCCTAAAGAAATCCTGCTCTTCCCTTGGTATGAAAAACACAATTTCAGGAGTTATTGGGAGCAGATTTCCTGCTCATGGAACAAAGAGATGGAGCTCAAGATATGCAAAAATGTACAGTTCCTAAAAAAAGAGGGGGAAAATGCTGTTTGGAAAGACATTCCAAGGGTTTTTAAGGGTTTTTAGGGGTGGAAATGCAGCAGTTAAGTGGCAGCTGCTGCCAAGGAAAGCAGATGTGTTGAACAGGGGCTCCAACCTCAGCGAGATCTGGGAGAGGTTCTGGAGCCACAAAGGGTGGAAAAGACCTCCAGGATCAGCAATTCCAACCTTTTAGGGTGGTTCATCCTTGGGAATCCCTCAATTGCTCCTTTCCATCCTGCTTCAAATAAAACTGGGGCCCTCCAAACCCACTGAAATAAAGAAATTATTTCTTTTTCAAACTCAAGGGTTTTAAGTGACTCAAAATTTCAATTATTATAGGATTTTCTAAAAGCAAGACTGGTAGTCTTTGCAACTTTTAAAAACAGAATTACTGACGTTTTAAACTGCTCTAAACAAATTATCCTGGGACACCACCTAACTCCCTGTTATTTCCAAACCTTGTCCCTTCAATCACTAATTCATTACCTGCTTTCCTCTTCATTCATTTTCTTGCACTGGCAGAATTACCTCCCCAACCTACAGGAAAAGTTTCCAGGGTCTGCTTTTACTGCTGGATTTTCAAATTCCCAGTGATTGTACCATCCAAAATATTTAAATTCTGCCAGGCTGGAACCCAAAAGAATAAATAAGGCTTTTCTGCCCCCTTCTGTTTATTGTCTGCTCAATAAATTAAATACATGGTGTGTAACACAGGCTCTCACAACCCAGTGAAGCTCTGCTTCACACTGATAAAGATTTTTACAGTTTCACTAAATGTGACCCCATTTTCCAACATCCATGAGGTAAAAACCTGCCCACTTTTATTAAATATAATAATTTTTTAATTGTTTCTTTAGGCAGAAAGCAAAGATGAGCCCTACAAAGGCATTTGGCCTGAACCAAATTCAATTTCCTGCACCTTTCCATTTATTCCTGGAATAATAACAATATACAATCTAATATATTGTAAATAATAACATTATTGTTATTATTATTACTACTACTACTTCTGGCTGTGCTAATGGAGCCATGGAATTAAATGTTCTGCTTTCCCTGGAATTCATCTCATCGATGGGATTGGCAAGCTTAACTCACATTTAAATATGTTATAATTGATTTTAAATGTTCTTAGACAGTAATTAGAGTGATAAATGTCCCCCTAATCTGTGTCTAAACCTAAATCCTGTTTGATTCCCATGTATTGCTCTTTTTCACCCTTCCCAGAAACCCTTACAATTAAAGGATGCTGATTTTAAATGGAACTAAAAGGATTCCCTGAGGTCTCTGACCCAAAGCAAGTGTTTCAGCTGAGTGGGAATAAATAAACTGTTTATCCACATGTGGCTAAGAGTGAACAGCAACCCTGCAAACCTCCAAAATTCAAGGGTTTCACATTTATCCTGAGCTAAATTATCAGGGAAAATGTACCATTTCCCAGCAAAAAAGCAAAGTATCAAACCTGGCAACACATCTGAAACCTGAAGGAGCTTTATCACCTAAAATCTGATTTTCAGTATAAATTCTCTTTAAGAATTCAAAACCACTTTGTAAAAGTTCATTTTGGTGGTTTAAGCCTGACAGGCACCACTGCAATTAAAAAGATCCAAACCACACTTTTTCCATCCTTTTCTCAGCCCTAAATCATCAGCTGCTACTTGCTCAGCTCTCAGTTGAATTATTGGACTCTCAGAAATGATATTTCATCAGAAACTATTAACTTTAGAAAAATTGCAGTGGGGAGAAGGAATCCACAGTTCAAATCTTGGTCAGTCTGAAAAGTTTTATAAATGAATTCCACCCCATCCATGCAGGAATTATTGAACTTTCCAAAACCCAGCTGAAAGGATGATGGTAAATTGTTGGTTTCATTCCATAACTGACCTTTCCCTCTCCCCTGAAATGCTGCAAGTCAGACATTGCCTCCCAATTTATCAACAAATTCCTGGGCACTTGGCTCCCCAATACCTGAGTGCAACGCTCCTGGAATGTGAAATTCCACAACAACTCTGCTGTGGGAGCTGATAAATGCAAGATGCCACTTCCTCCTAATCCTGAATTTGGGGGAATTTGGAATTCATAAAAATCTCAGCCCTCATTTTCAATAATCAACTTATTTTCAATAAGCAACTCATGTTGCTGATAAATAGAACGGATCACAGAAATCTTCTCCATGAAATTCATGTGGCTAGGAAGGCAAAATAAAATTAAACCTCAAGAGGTTGAAGCTGACAAGTTTTGTTGACAAATTAGGAGATTTTAGAAAGCACTGTCATGTTTTCCAAGGAATTAAAGATGTCAAGTTTTGGGAGGCTTTTTTTTTTTTTGATTCCACAGCCAAAGAAACAACAGAACTCTGGATAAAGAAAGAGGAGCTGACAGATAATCTAATAATGCCTTTATTTCATTTGTTCTGTTTATAAACTCAATTTTTGAATGCAGGACAGAACTGTAATTTTCAGAGAAACTTCTCTACTACACTTCAAGAAGGAATATGGGGTTTTCACCACATATCCCGAGGCACAACAATTCCTGCAGGCTGAAACACTGCTCAGTGCTGGCATGAAGGTGACAAACACCGACCTTCCTTCATGTACAAAACCACACAAAACACAATTCACAAACTCCATCTGAAAACAGAGTGCTCATACACAAATGATGCATGGAAACCCCTTGATCTATTTATCAGAGGTGAAAACAGGGGCCTCAAAAGGCTGGAAAAGCAACAGTTTTGTGGCCCAATCCACAAAATTATGAAAAACCATTCAAATTCTCACCCCCTAAACTGAAATTTCACTCTACCAAATTATTTTACTCGAAAAATATCCAAATTTTGCTTCCACTTCTTCTGTATTCTTTAAAAATCTTGTGATTTTAAGCAGGACTTTTTAATTCAGGAAGTGTTGATGATGATTCTCTCATTGTCAATACTGACTCTGTCCCCCAGCTGGGAGTGTAACCAAAATGAACGTGGTGAGAACAGATCCCAAACAATTGTGCCATTTTCCTGCAGCCCCTTCCTCCTCAATCCTTCAGGAAAACAGCCCCAGAATTCCACCTGGGAGAATCCCAGCTGTGACCCTAGAACTCAAATATTCTAAAGAATTGTTTGCTGTTATTTATGGACTTCTAAATAAATGTTTGCTCCTGTGCCAGAGACTGCTGACGGACAGGGAAAGGTTGGGAATTCCTCCATCCCAAGCAAGGACAAAAGTCCAGCTGTGGTCATGTCCAGGCCCCCCAGAATTCACTCTTTGCACATTTGCTGCTGGCTGAGGCCCCAGGAAAGGCTAAGGATAAATAAAGGAGAAATAAACCAAGATTGCTGCAGAATTCCTGCAAACCTGGGCAACTCCAAAGCTTCTCCAAACCTTGACAGCTCACCCCAAATTTCTGACTCTGTATCTGACTCCCTCTCACCCCCAGGCACTGCTGAGTGTCTCCAGGGCTGAATCTGCTTCCAGGGAAATGTTTTCCCAGGCTGATTCATGGACCTGCACCTTGAAAAGAAACCCTTCACCCTGCCTGATTCTCTGCTCCTCAATCCATGCTTTGTTCCCAAATAAATCAATTTAAATCTTCCTGCAAATTCAGGGTTTTCAGAAGCAATTCCAAGAAGGAACAATTAGCTCTTAAATTGAGCTAAAACCAGCAAAAAACCTGAAGGTTCCCAATGTTAATTTATTTATCACTGAGTGAAATAAAAGGATATAAAGTGGTTTACATCCCCTAATGAGTTATAATATCAACTGCAGTGAACACAGGGAAGAGACTCAGCAGCCACTGCTCACTGATAAGGGCTGAGGAATTATTATTCCTTCTAAAAGTCTGGATTAGCATAGTGGGATAGTTTATTATAATCACTAAAAATCCTCCTGATAAAAATGCAATTAGGTTGGCCAAGGGGTTTGTAACTCACAGAAAGAAAAAATATATAGATATATATAAATTTTAAAAATAGAATTCTGGCTATTTTAGGGTTTATACACGAATACCTTGATTATATTTCTTTAGGTTTGTTTGTTTTCCTAAAGGTTTTATGCAGGAGCAACAGTATTTTTACTAAATCTAGAAAAGTCCCCCTACAATTCATTCCACACCACATTCTCTACTTTACAACCTCATTTCAAATCATCTCAACTCTCAGTTTTGCATTATTTCACCCCAAACCCACTTGTAAACAAGGAAACAATCAGCAGAAACACAGCTCTGGAATTTGGGGGGTGTGGAGCCAGGAGGCTTTGCCAAATGGCACATTGCAAAGTGGGTGGACAAGTCTTGTTCTCCAAATTCAATTAAATTGTTCTGCTGACTAAATTTAATGGTAAAACAAACATTTCAATGGTCCACACCTACAAAAATACAGCAAATTCAAACATCCCATCTGGTACAAAACTGCATCTGAGGAACCTCCACATTAATTAGCCTATGTTCAACCCCCAATGAGTTTTGTTCAAGGACACCAAGATAGATTTTGGCTTGTTAAATGAGTGTAATTAACCTCCAGTTCCATTTACTACTGTCCCACTCTCATTAAAGACAAAAATAATGTTTTTATCTCTGTACTTGTTATCAATTAGCCACAAATGCATATGGAACAGAACCAGATGTTTGTGGTCTGCATTTCACCTGCAGCAAAAAAAAATGGGTCCAGGAAAATACCTGAGCTTCTTTTACCTCTGGATTTTCTCCATTTGCATCTGGACATCTCCAGCCTGGCCTTGGACACTTCCAGGGGTGTCACAGCACATATCATGATGTACAGAGTATCAGCACACAATTTCAGAAGGCTTTAAGCATTGGCCCATACACAGTAACACCATACCTCACCAGAAAGCTTCAGGTGTCTGCCCACACAGAGTAACATCCTGTCCCTGCAGAAGGCTGAAAGCATCTGCCCTTGTTGCTCTTTAGCCCAGCCTTTTATCCCCCATGTTCATGCACTGCACCTGTGTGCCCCCTGATCCCTGAGTGCCTGCTCAGCACACCTGGGCACTCCATGGCTCATTGCTGTCAGTGCTGCTCAGCTGCTCCTCACAGCTGCACCCACTGGGGATGGGGCTGGGCCAGCCCCTCTGCCAATCCCACTGTGTGCCACACACAGCCCCATCCCAATCCCACAAACTCTGTGCCTACACAGGGGCAGCCACAGCTCCTCTGGGAATCTGTGCCAAGGCCTCCCCACCATCACAGGGAGGAATTCCTTCTCAATATCCCACCTAGCCCTGGCCTCTGGCACTGGGAGCCATTCCCTGTGTCCTGTCCCTCCAACCCTTGTCCAAAGTCCTTCTCCATCTTTCCTGCAGCTCTTTCAGGTCCTGGAAGGCCACAGTGAGGTCACCTCAAAGCTTCTCCTCTCCAGGTGAACAATCCCAGCTGTGCCAGCCTTTCCTCCCAGCAGAGCTGCTCCATCCTCTGCTCATCCTGGTGCCTCCTCTGGGCTCTCTCCAGCAGCTCCAGGTCCCCCCTGTGCTGGGGCAGCTCTGCAGGTGGGGTCTCACCTGAGGGACAGAATCAAGGCCAGCCCCCACCCACCAGCACCCCCAGTTCATGGATTCCCACAGGTCCAATTCTCAGCCAGAATCCCGAGGTATTTATTGGATTTATTCCCATTTTTTTTTCCAAGAGCTGCATTCCTGCCAGTGCAGCACCATCTTCCCTGACAGCCTTTAATAACCACAACTTTTTGTTACAGCAGCAAACCCAGCATGAGATTGGTGGCAGGAGGAGGAGAAGGAGGCTGGAGAATCCCATTCCTGTGGAGAATCTGAAAATCCCTATCCCAAACTTATGGGAAGCTCTGCCTTCTGTGATGGCTGGGGGAGAGGGAAGGACACAGAGCTGGTACAATGGAACACCCTTTAATTGGAGACAATCAACAAGTGATAAAGGGATTTATGGATGAAAGACAGGGAATTCAGGGAAACATTCTGTCCCTGTGCAAATGGAGGGTCCCCAGTGCCAAATTCAGCACATCCAGCCCTATTTTCTCTCGAGTCCCACAGGCCACAGTCTGCTCCAGAACAAAAAGCCCTCAGTGCTCTCCTGGCATCACACTTTTGATAATGTGCAACTTCAGACCAAAAACAACAAATATTTGGGGCAGAGATTCTTGCTTTCTTCAAGACTGCTATCTAAATGATGGTCAGACTGGCTGAGGAGCTGTCAGCAAAAATCTGTAACCCAAACCAAAAGATGAAGCACCATCAACAGCCAGGACAGATTTCTGATGGTTGTAGAGATTTAAAAACAAACCAAACCAAGCAGCTCAAGTCTGACAAATTCCTCCAGAAATTCAAAATAGTACAATTTACAGAGGGAAGCATTCACTGAGCATGAATTAATAGGGTCCCAAAGGGGCCGTGGGTTTCTGAAAAGGTTTCTGAAGCCTTTTGTGCACAAACCACAGTAAGAAGTTCAGCTCATGCACAAGAACTTGAGGATCTCTAAATTAATGACAAGAACATTCAGCCCAGATTTCAAGAAGGCTCTTGAAGAAACAATTATTAAGAAAAGAGTATTTAGCAAAAGCCCTGGTGTAAAACTCTGGTTACTTCCTCTATGATCCAAGTCCTTATTCCATGTACTTTGTTTCTGTTATTACACAACTCAGCCATAATTAATCTTTTCAGTGTATGAAGCCCTCAAAAGCAGAGGTAACCTGCTTAAAAGAAAAATTAAATGCCTGCACACCTTTGTAATGCAGAGTAAAAAGTAGTTATTCAGAGCAGTATGAAGTGCTTTCCAGCTAAAAAAAAATGGAAAAGGAGGAAGAAGTGTTGGAGAAAAGAGTCTTTTGTTCAGCAGATTTCTCTGGCTGGGATCACCTCGATGATAAGATGACAGACACATCAAGATTTAGGTATTTAAAACCACATTAGGGGAGTGAAATACAAAGACACCGCAGGTCAAGCCTGCTCTTTCAGCAAAGTGCATTAGATTATTCAACAGATTTTCCATCTCCAGCCTCTAACTCCAAAATAAGCAGAGATATTTTTCTAGCAGGATTCTTTAGCAAACAATCTCACAAAACACAGTCCATTGTACTTCTGGTGAAGAGAAGTAAAATGAGAAGCAATTAGAATGATGATGAACTCATTAAGTCAAAACAGCTATAAATAAAAGCAGAGCAAGTCTCAAAAACCTGTCTGAAAGAGCTGCTGAGGCTTTTCCAGGGGATGGATGAAGGAGTCTGGTTTAAGTCAGGATGAAATGTGGGAAGAGCTGCAAACTGTCCCTGGACCAGCATCTGCTTCTGAGTAACATCACAGAACTGCTACAAAAATTACCTTCAAGAAGATAAATGAACTCTACCTCCACCAGCAGCCTCTTGCCAGCTGCACAGAGAGGAGGAAGTGGCCAGCTCCTGGGCTGAGGGGTTTTTAGGGCAGTGGGCAGGGCTGTGTCCTTACCATCGCACTTTATTGCAGGTCTGGGTGGCGCCCAGCGGGGACCCGGCCACCATGGGCACCTGGATGGGGCTGTGCTGCTTGTTCATGACCAGGTCCAGCTTCTCCTCCAGGGATTTGCAGGTGGCCTCCAGGGCCAGCAGCTTGGCCTCGATGCTGTCCAGCCTCAGGCATATGGTCTGGTTGATGGAGTACAGGAACGACTGGGGAGGGAGAAGAACCCGCATTGAGCGCTCGCTGTTGATCCCCACTCCCGAGGAAGCTCCAGATAAACGTGACTGGGAAGCAATCCTAAAGGAACTCACAGCCTGTCTAGTGACAAAATCCACCCCTGATGACATCCAGGAGCGTTTCAGCAGGCTCAGATTCTTCCAGATCTTTATTTGGGAGCCAAAAGCAGCCCAGCCAAAGCCATTTTCACCTAAGCACTTTGTCAGGATGATTTCATCCACTGCAAAATCATTTCTAATGACTTGCCAAAGCCTTCCAGTCCACATGTGAAAACAAAAGGATTATAA
Source organism: Urocynchramus pylzowi (assembly GCA_013397555.1). Taxonomy (NCBI): domain Eukaryota; kingdom Metazoa; phylum Chordata; class Aves; order Passeriformes; family Fringillidae; genus Urocynchramus; species Urocynchramus pylzowi. Next base: position 248,693 of record VZRH01005215.1, read on the forward strand.
ATCTCTGGATGCATCCTCCTGGATAAAGTTAGTAAGTTTTTTTCCTGCCCAAACAGATAAATTGCAGTGGAAATTGTATCAACACAGAAAATCTCAGAGACAATTAATGCCACTCACTTCAGCTTCCTGCTGAGCAGCAAATCAAGAAAAGCAAATAAATAAAATCTGTTTTGCTAAGCAATCTTTTTGAAAAGAAAACATATTCCACTTGGGTTCTCCTGGGAAAACAGGCCATTAGAGGGAAGAGCTGCACTCTGTGTGCTTTGCAAACAGCAGCTGTGCCATCTTGTGGCCCTGCAGTCACTGAGCACCCCAAACCCCTCCTCCACACAGCTCCAGCTCCTGGGATCACCCCAAAAACACAGAATTACACAGGACAGTGTCTGTGGCACTAAAATACTCATCAGGTACTCACACTCCAGGGCAAAAACCAACCCTAAATCACAGCAGGGTGACTGCTGAGCTCCTGAGCCAGAATTAGATAGGAATTATCTATCAGGAGAATGCTGTTAGCTTCAAATAATACCTTCAAACATGCTGAAAGTATCTACAAATTGTAACACAAATACATCCTCAAGTTCATCTTTTTGGTCAACTTAATTTACTTTATCAAAAAATGTCCCAATACTGAAGTTTTGGGGCAATGGAATTAATTCTGGTGATATTTCATATTGCATCTGAAATTCTTGCTACTAATTCTACACTGGAAAATTAGACAATTATCCAGATTTTTAAATTTATGCCTAAAAATGCACAAGTATCTACCAGAATAATTCCAGTACTAGGTATAAATAATATATATTATATATTATTATGTAAAAGATAAAAGCAGTAAATAAAAATAAAAGGGTAAAAGCAGTTTATTTTACGTTCTTGTAATAACTTCCCCTAAACTGAATTGGCATTAAAATGAAACCCAGGAAAGGGCATTAATTAACCTTAATAGAGGGATCCTGGCAGTTGATTTCTATCCTCTGACGTTTCAGGGCAGGTTCCACATCATCATCTGCCACCTCATGGTTCTCCAACACAACTGTAAAGGAAACAAAAGCACTGCCAGAGTTCAAAACCCAAGAGGACAAAGCTCAAATTAAAAATACAGTATGTGGAGAAAACAAAAGCATATACATTTAATTAAGATATTTAATGTATTCTTTGACACTTGCTCAGGGTTTCTCTCAGATCTCTGACAGTGGTGATGGGACCAGGTTTGAGTTCCTCTACCAAGCAAAGACTTTTGAAGGACTGGCAGGTCCCAGTTTCTGCTCCAACTCTTTGGGACCATTTCTGAGATAACTTTTTCATTTTGTATCAGAAAAGCAGTTTTTTGGCCTGTGCCTCTCATTTCGGTTACTGTTCTTACTTGCAATGGCCACAGAGGACCAACATCTCAATATATTTTCACTCAGGAAGTCAATTTCTGAGCAAGTGATATCCAAATATTTGCTTTCAGAAGTGTTTTTCAATTTGACTGTCCAAAGAATTTTAATAATGGATGAGACAATGTGTCTTACACATAAAACAACTCCTAATGGATGGGGAACAGTTCCCATTGGAGGAAAAGACTAAATCATGGAGAAAAACAAGACTGCAGGAATATTTCATTGGTTTTGGGGTTAGTCTACCCCTACACAAAAAACAAACAGGCAATAAAGCCTTTAAGAGAAAAGTGAAAGAAATAAAATAATCTGATCTAAAGGGTTTGGAGATACACAAGTGAAGCTCTGGAAGTCATGGGATGTGGGCTTCAAAAGCACCTTGTGGAATAAAAACCTGGTTTGTATTTTAAAGAAAAGCTCAGCAGTGATTTCCAGTTAATGGGCACTGCTGTTAACCTCTTCCTACCTGGATTATCAGGAGTCAGGTCCTCAACAGCAATCTGAACCACATCTGCCAAATCCTGCTCTGACATCATTCAGAACCAGCAGCAAAACCCCTCAGGCACCACTGCAGCTCCCCAGGGCAGAGGTGGCCCAGGCATGCACTCCTGCAAAACAGCAGCAAGGACAGGGTTAATGTCTGTGAAATATCTCAGACAGCATCAACGCCTTCAGGTGTTCATTCTCCTTTCAATAAAAGATTCAGTTCTCAGAGAAATGACCAAGCTACAGAGGGATTGTCCAGTGGCATCCACAGCTCAGCTCCTGCAGCCCCTCCAGGAGAAATCTCCCTGCCAGGGTTGAGGCAGGGCTGAAGCTTTCCTTGCTTTTCCTTGCACATTCCCAGGGATAAGGAGAACTTTCAGGTTCTCACTCTAAAGCTCACGAAGTTTCAATCCACACCAGATTTGCAAGAACTGCAAATGCTGAATCTTAACAGGCCTCTAAAAGCTTCTTAAACTCAGTGAGAATGAGTTTCCTCACATCTTCTTACAACTAAAGCAAAACTTGAGTATTTTCTTCAGGATGAACTTGCCTGGTTTTTCTACAGCTCAGCTCTGATGAAACCTTTTTCAGGATATGGTCCTGATTTTAAAGTAAAAATATTTCTCAGCCTTGCTCCCCTGGAATTCTCAGTCCAGGTTCTTTATTAGTGTTTTAAGAGAAACCTTCAACCTGTAAAATTGAAATAAAATCACTGCAATCTCTCCTAGCTGTGCTTCTTCCCAGTTTACAAAGGGCTGGACAAGGAATACCAAGAGATCAGTGGATTTTTTTCTTCCTTTTTTAACCTGGAGTAAAAAACATTGGAGAGATAAATGGAGATTTACTGATGGAAATGATAATTCATCCATTAACATGGACATGGAATCAAATCCAACTATGCACAGTGATTTTCCTCTTCCACTTGAGCCCAAGAAATCCATCAGGCCAGACATGGAGAGGATAAATTTTGAGGAGAGCAACACAACCTAGAGAAGGAGTCTGAGGAGGCCTCCCCACATCTCCAAACTGTTTACCCAAAATACCAGCACTGCCAGCACTGAGTCACTTGAAATTCTGTTCATGGTGAAAGACTTTTGGGCCAGCACAGAGTGTGGCAGCAAGCCCAAAAAACCTGGCAGTCCTTCTGTGCTTGTGGATGCCATTTTGGCAAGTGAAATTTGCCATTTCTGAGAAGTCCTGGTGCCTGGCCAGGCTGAGCAGAACAAAGCAGCTGTGCTGTTCCATCCTGTCACACATGGCCTGGACCAGGAGAGCCCTGCCCTCAGCTTTAGGGGACACATCCACCACTGCAAGCACTAAAAAAGGCCAAATAAAAACAAATTAGAACTGTTAAAAAGCTTATTATTTACAGGAGTCACTGTAATTTGCGTGGTTATTACAGGACTCACTGATGCTGCACTGATGTTGCATTGAAACCACTCATAGCAACAAATTTCTCCTCTGAAGGAACTGCAATAATTGTATTGCAATTAAATTGTAATAAATGTATAAATTCACTTTAAAACTTCACATATTTAGCACAAAAAAATCCTGAGTTTGAAGGGACCCACATGGATCATCCAACTCCTGGCCCTGCACAACTCAAGATCCAACCACATGCCTTCAAAATTAAAACTAAAAAATGACTAAATTCCGTTTTTCTTCAAATTATGTCCTGTTTCCAACACCCATTGTCTACCTCTTATGGGCCATAGGCTGAAAGTGTTCAACTTCACCTCAGAAAGACCCAAATTATCTGCCCCAGAGCCTTGAAACAAGGGCACAACCACCAACCTACAACTGTCAGAGCAGCTACAACACACACAGAGAAATGTGCGTTCATAGCATCAGTATTTATTTTCATTTAAATGAATTTTGTTCCAATCTCACTAAGTCAGACACAACGTGGAAAAAATCAGCCACAATTCTGCCTTTTCAAAGCCAGGACAAAATTCCCTTCTGCTGCCATCCTGGATCAAAACATAAAGGGGAAAACAAATAAATTTGTTATGAACTCTGGGGATTGGGAAAGCCCAAGGAAGCTGCAGCCACCTCAGTTCTCACACCTTGAATAAAGTGTCCCTCTCCCAAATTCACCATTTCCATTTCTAACAGTAAATTTTACTGGTGGGCTGACCTTGCTTTCACAACCAAGGGGAAATGCCCGATAAAATTTAAGAGGATGAGAGTTAGAGGAGTTTATCAGCTTCAAAAAGCTTCAGTCAACAAATTCAGAGTAAGTTTGCCATCGTGGTTTCCACGTACTTTACTCAGTGAAGTATTTACCAGCATTTCCTCACGTAAAACATTCTTTTTCTTGAAATTTCCTCTATATTCCCCCTTTTTTCCACCTCCTGTCTGAAACTCTAGTCCCCATTAAATCTAAATTAAGTATATGTACATTGGCATCGAGCCACCAGTGCTGAACTATTCCCAGGAACAAATTTTCAGTTATAAAAAAGAAATATTAACAGAAAGCCAGGAAGCTGGGGATAAACCACAGCAGGGCCAAGGAACGTGCCCACTTCTCCCCAGGCAGCACATGGAAGTTGGATCAACATCAACATTTTATGGTCACCTTGCCCCTGTCTGGGAGAGGGGATGAGGAGGAAGGTTCTACCAGGCAGTGGAAAATATTCCATTACAGGAGATCCTGGCCAGCCAGGCTCACACAATTCCAGCCAGTGCTTTTGGTGGATCTATGCTGCACTTTTGGACTCTCCCTGAGAGTTCCAGGGGCTCCTCCAACTCTGAAAGTGAGGAACAAGTTATGGTGTGTCCTGAAGGGATTTCCTCCCCCCTCCACTCCCAATTCCATAGGTGCCTCCAAGGGGCCAGGCTGGATCCATGAGCTTCCACAGGGCCCTTGGGGCACAACAACCCCAGGAGCTCCAGGCTGGAAAGCTGGGAAAAGACTGGGGATGCAGGGGACAGAGGCTGAACAGGAGCCCAGGTGTGCCAGGTGGGCAAGAGGCCACTGGCACCTGGCTGGCACCAGGCCTGGCATGGCCACAGCCCCAGGGCAGGGACTGTCCCCTGTGCTGGGCAGGCTGAGGCCACACCTGGGGCTCTGGTCAGGTTTGGGCCCCTCCAAGACAGACCTGGAGGGGCTGGAGCGTGTCCAGGGAAGGGAACGGAGCTGGGGAGGGGCTGGGGAATCCTGAGGGAGCTGGGAAAGGGCTGGAGAATCCTGAGGGAGCTGGGAAAGGGCTGGGGAATCCTGAGGGAGCTGGGAAGGGGCTGGGGAATCCTGAGGGAGCTGGGAAGGGGTTGGGGAATCCTGAGGGAGCTGAGGGGGCTCAGCCTGGAGGAAAGGAGGCTCAGGGGGGCCCTCCTGGCTCTGCACAGCTCCTGCCAGGAGGGGACAGGAACAGGGAACAGGGACAGGAGCAGAGGGAACAGCCTCAGGCTGGGCCAGGGCAGGCTCAGGGTGGACATCAGCAGGAATTTCCCCATGGAAAGGGGGGTCAGGAATTGGAGCTGCCCAGGGAGGGTTGGAGTGCCCATCCCTGGAGGTGTCCCAGGAACTCCTGGAGGTGGCACTCAGAGCTCTGGGCTGGGGACAGGGTGGGGACTGGGCACAGCTGGGTGATCCCAGAGCTCCTTCCCACCCTCAATAATCAATTCTGTGAAATCCCAGGTTCCCCAAACTTTTCTAACCCCTCAGAGCTCTTACAGCCCATTACCAGAGCAGCTCTTCCACTGCCCCCTCTTTCCCCACCCCAGGCCAGACCCCCTTTGTTCCTCTGATCCAATAATCCCAGCAGACACCTGTTCCTGCTGGATAAATGAAACTACAACTAAAAATTATTTCATTTTCCCTCAAATATGGGAGCAAAAAGCCTTGAGCATCCCTATGAGCACTTGCCTGGAAGTGGCTCCAGTACTAGAATACTCAAAAAAACTCATCACAGACAACTAAAGATATAAATTTAAAGCTGATTAGATAAATTACATTAAATACCTCTGCCAATACTCTTACTCAGAATTGATACACTTAACACAGAATTCAATCAGCCTTTGTTTAATTAAGTAAATTAATATTTGTAAACAACTAAATTAAATTCACCTGAATTCCAGATTAGCTTTTCCACACACAAGTTTAATGTAATTTAATTAATCTATTTTAAAACATTAATTCCAAATAATTCTTCTGAGCAGTCCCTCGTAAACAAAGCTATTTACTGAAATATCTGATGGCTTTCCCTGGTCACGGGGCAGCATTCCAAAGTGGATAATCAAACCCATCCAATGCCTTGTTAACCAGGAGAACACACACAAAACAGAAACCTTCTCTCTCATATTAATTAGCAAGAGTAAACATCATCTTTAAAAAAATCCAAACGCATGCCAAAGCTCTGCTTGGAGTGTGGAATTGCACTGCTCTGGTTGGAGCAGCTGAGCTCTCTTGGACATTTCCCAGTGCTATTGATAAATGAAAAAAACTTCCCTCAGATTCCAACTTGCACTGTGGCAAATATTTCTGCTGCTTGTGTGGGAAAAGCTGGAAAATGCCATTTCCCCCTGCCCAGCCCAAGAGCCTCAAATGTTCTTCCTCTTCTTCATTCCACTCTTCCTTCTAATCGATTAAAGGCAATGCTCAAATATGGAATTTCTGTTCCAAAAACCTTTATCCAACCCCATTTGGAATCATGGATTTGTTGGGGTGGGAAGGGACCTTGAGGATCACCCCATTCCACCTGTGATAATTCACTTGTGGGGAATTTTGGAAGGAATTTGAGATGGAACCTCTGAGTTGATTTGATGATGTTTTGATGGTATATTTTCTTATCTTCTACATAGGCAGGAAGAGTGAATTCAGCTCACATCTTCACTGCATGGTTCAGAAGGTCCCAAGAGCCTTAGTTACAAGACCTTTTAAGGATTTATTGACCAATAAAACACTGCCAACAAGGATATTTATGTTTTTAACCCAGTCCTTAAATATTTCATCTTATGGACCCATGTTACAGTATAAACTTTCTTAGCCAATTATGTTATGACACACAAACCTACAGTGCTGCATTCTGAACTCCTTGTTTACCTCTGTAACTACTTTTATTTTTGTACCTTAAACTCTAAAACTAAACTTTCCTTTACTTAACGTGTCTTTGCTTTAAACTATAAATCCACATTCTCACTTCTAGCACCTAAGTTTGGAAGGTTTTCCAAGGTCTCAGATCAAATCCTGTGTTTAATTCTAAGCTTTGGCTTCCAGGCCCAGAGTTCTGAGAGTTCCTTGCATTCTGGATTCCAACATCCACCCCAGGGACACCTCCCACTGTCCCAGGCTGCTCCAAGCCCTGTCCAGCCTGGCCTTGGACATTTCCAGGGATCCAGGAGCAGCCACAGCTCCTCTGGGAAATCCAGCCCAGGGCCTCACCACCCTCATTCCTTCCCAATATCCCATCTGTTCCTGTCCATGTAAAACCATTCCTCTCAAATGAATTTAATTAATTAATTGAGCCCAGCAGCCCATTTTTCTGAGCCAAAGGTCCTTATCCTGCAAAAACTCTAATTTAATGAGACTTTCCAAGGTGAACACAAAGCCCAGCCCAGAGACAGGAATAAACCCAGCACAAGCCAGGGCTGATCTCCAGGAGCAGAGAAATGACCTCAAGCTGCACAGGGATTATGGTACAAGCATCATCCACGCTCTCCAGGGAAGATGCAGAGGACAAAACACTCATTAATTTGGTTTCTATTTAAATTCCTGAGGTCTCAACCCTGCAGGAAAACAGCCCAGAGGGGCACTGAGCTGATTCTGGGCAAGGAATTATCCCCACTTAAATCCACCTGGGAAGCAAACTATGGAATCCCAGCAAAGCAGCAATCCTGCCCAAGAGCAGGGCAGGATTGTCCCTGGGAAGGTCTCCAGGAGGAAGAATCCCCCTCTGGAGCCTGCAAACCCTTGGCAGGGCTGGGAGGGGCCTGGGGAACAACCTCTGGAGCAGCTCCAAGGACACAACTGGGAACACTGGGATAATTCCACACATGAAGTTATTCCCAGGAGTTACAAAGCTCAGGACACAACAATCCTCATTTCAGCCTCTCTGTGACTTGCACCAATTCTCTAACCCAGAGCCTGGCTTTTCCTCCATGATAAAATCACTTTGGTTGGCAGCTGGAACGGAGCCTTCCTGCACCAATTCCCAATCCCCAAGAAAGCCACACCAGTGCAAATGTAACACATTAAAAAGCAACAATTTAAGAGCATGCAGGGCTCAAAGCACAGTAAATCCAAGAACCTCCTTTGAGCCCCAGCTCCCTGCAGCCCATCACAATGTGAATTAAAACTCATTTTAGGAGGAAGAGATCAGGTTTACACTTCCTTCTTACTACTCAAAACAACAAATGAGAATAATTTTTCTTAGCATCTGTTTGGCTGTCTCCCTTATCCTCAATCTACCTCAAAAAGGCAAGGAGAAACATTGTGTTTCAATTAAATTTCATAGTAAAACCACACAAACAGTTCAGTTTAACAGCTTAAAAATGAGTGTAATAGTAGACAAGCAGCTTTGATTCAGCCAAAGATCAAGAAAAATGTCTGTTTTCCCAAAAAAATTATAGAAATATTCCCTATCTGGGAAAACCAGGACACCAACCACAACATTCTGGAGATGGATATATCAAATAAATATCACTCACAGAGGTATTATGGTGATGGACTCCAGTGCAAGTGGTAAAATTCAGCTAGCAACCAAAAAAAGGAAACGGTTGCTCCAGGAATAAAGGAGCTGGAAACTTTCTGGAGTAGAAAACCTCCCAGGGAGGCAGAAAATCTCAAGTATTACCATTATAAAAGCTCCCATTATTATTGTTGGTTTATTGTTTTGCCTTCAGAAATATTTGCTTTTTAGGGTTGGTTTTTTTTTCGTTCCACCTGGTACAAGGCTGTTTTGCTTGGATGTCTTATCCCAACTCTTCTGACTCTGGCACCAATCCTAACACAACACCCAACAAATAATCCAGGAATGCCTTCCCTGCTTCCCAGTGAAGTCCCAGGCACGAGGAACGGCAGTGGGTGGTCACACAGAGCAGGAATTCCAGCCCAAATTCCCTGTGGATCTTGTACAAACCCTGCTGCCATGTGCCAGCCCCCTCTGGCACAGCCTGGATGGGATTATTCCCCAGGAGCTGGGCAGGAAATGTTCACACGTGGCCCAGCTCTGCTTCCAGGTGCCTGCACACACACAGAGGCCTGAATTCAATTTACAGCCATTTAATCCCGTTGAACTGCAGCAGCCCACCCCTGGGCAAGGAGGTAAATGCTTGCAGATTGCAGACCTTAAGGCAGAGGCTGGAATTCTGGATCCTGGTGGGATTATTCCCGACAAGGATCATTCACACCAGGCACAATTTGTAGAGTTTGCTGAAAAGCAGCAAATGTGAGGGCAGAGCTGCTCAGACAGCAAATCCTGTCCCGTTGTTTTCTTGTTTTCAGCCACTAGATGGAGGATTTTTAGTGGGAACAGCTCCAAAAATCCTGCAAGGACTTCCAGGGCAGGTTTAGGGTGGAGATCAGGAAAGGTTCTTCCCCCAGAGGGTGCTGGCACTGCCCAGGCTCCCCAGGGAATGGGCATGGCCCGGGGTGCCAGAGCTGCAGGAGAGGCTGGACAGCGCTGCCAGGGAAGCCCAGGCTGGGATTCTGGGAATGTCCTGGACTGGATGATCCCTCTGGGTCCTTCCAGCTCAGGGTATTCCATTATTCCAGGAAATTCAAACTTCCAGGATTACTTTTATCCACCTCCCACCATCCCAGGTGGCTCCAAGCCCCAATGGGCAGTGCCAGGGATCCAGGGCTGCCACAGCTGCTCTGGGAATCTGTGCCAGGGCTGCCCACCCACAGGGAGGAATTCATTCCCAACATCCCACTTATCCCTCCTTCTCTAGGGCCATTCTCTCTTGGCCTGCCAGCTTACCTTTAGCTACAAAAGAGAATAATATTAATAATTTATACCTTTTTCTTGTTTTTTTTTTTTTTTTTCCCTAATATGTGCACTGCTAGTCCTCAATACACTGGAAAAAGTTTCTGATCCAGCAATTCCAGAGGAGACAAGAACAGCCCCTGGTGTTGGCACAGGCTGCTGCTACTACAAAAAAAGCAGAAAAGCCAACATCAAATACAACCTGCTCGCTCCAAAGTCTTCTAATGGATTTTCCTGCTGCAGGCATCAAGGAAAAGAAACCACTCCAGCTGCCAAACCAGCCCTGAGCACTGCTGTATAACAGAGAGATAGCAGGATTTTCAAATTCTTGCTAAAAAAAATAATGAAAATAAACTGAAGAGCATCACCTCACTAGGGAAACATGAACTGAGCAGTTCTTCAAAATTATTTTCATGGGATTATTTAGGGTGGAAAAGAGCTCTGGGATTGTGGAGCTCACCCTGTGCCCAGCCCAGAGCTCTGAGTGCCACCTCCAGGAGTTCCTGGGACACCTCCAGGGATGGGCACTCCAACCCTCCCTGGGCAGCTCCAATTCCTGACCCCCCTTTCCATGGGGAAATTCCTGCTGATGTCCACCCTGAGCCTGCCCTGGCCCAGCCTGAGGCTGTTCCCTCTCCTCCTGTCCCTGTCCCCTGGAGCACAGCCCAACCTCCCCATCCTGCCTCCAAATTTTGGATTTTCATTTACACCACCTGATCCTGGCTTGGCAGGACCCCTCCCCGTAGTTAAAAAAAGAAAAATCCCAACTAAATTTAACTTTAAACTCCCCAAAGCCTCAGTTCAGAGGGTGCTAGAGAGGATCAGGTTGGTCCATTGATACCTGAGGAGCAGGGATGGAAAGGGGAACTCCCCATGCCATCAATTCCCTCCATTCTTCTCCATGAGAAAAATCAGATTTTCAGAGGTTTGAACTGAATATATTTTTCCCTTAAGTGCTCTAAGTCAGGGGTTACAAACAGGAAGCAACATCAAATGATTCTGTTCAACAGACACCACCACAAATTATTTTATTTCAAGTCCCACATACCAAGGGTGTGATGAGGTTAAACCTTTTGTATGTTTTTCAGTCTAACTGGTTGCAAAATTCACTATTTTCCAGCACCTTTAAAAACCTAAACCTGCAAGGAAACAAGTGGTTTATGTGACTGTGAAGATATTTTATTCCTTTTATTTTACTTGGGAAAGAAAAAAAAAGTGATAATTAACCTTTCAATTATATGGATAAAACAGAAAATAAGGTTATTTCAACTGTCAATAACTAAATATCAAGTTCCAAACTAAAAGAAATCAACCTGTGACCAAAATTTTATTGGCAAAGTTCTGCATCCAAAGACATTTTGTGGTTTTAATTCCAACCACTGGCTTTGCTCTGTCTCCTCCTACAAGTGGCTCAATCCCAGCAATTCCAATTCCAGGGTTCCTTCAAGGAAAGAGATGAAAACCCTGGAAATTCTGGCACAGTAAAGGAAAACCCTGGAAATTCTGACAAAATAAAGGAAAACCCTGGAATTTCTGGCACAATAAAGGAAAACCTTAGAATTCTGGCACAGTAAAGGAAAACCCTGGAATTCTGATAAAATAAAGGAAAACCCTGGAATTCTGATAAAATGAAGGAAAACCCTGGAATTCTGACACAAGGAAGCTGTGTGCTGTTCATGCACCTACAAAGCTTTCCAAGATGAGGGGGAAGCTCAAGAGAAAAACCAGAGGCAAACTCAAGTCCTGGCCAACAGGAGAACACCCTGGAATGCCCCGGTGTGAATCCCATGGGACACCACCACTCCTTCCCAAGCCAAGGTAAATCCACAGTCAGCAGCTCTGAGCTGTGACTAAAAGCTCATTTTTCCTCACCTGATTGCCCCAAATTCCAGAAAAAGGATGGTAAAAACAGCACAGGCAGGAAAGGAGCCTTTTCCAAACTGATTTCTTGGAGCATGTGCCTCTGGAAGCTGCAGCTGTGAGCATTGCTAATTAGCACCACGCCCTTAATGGTTTTATTCAATTACTCTGGATGTTATTAATCAATTAGTCCTTTAAAGGAACCTTAATTAACACCTGGTATGGAATCACAAAACTCTCACATGGCTGGGTGATTCAGACAGAACACCCAGCTGTAAAAGATGATAAACTGAAAAAACAAAGTTATAAAATGTTTCTGTCCTCTGGAGAAGATGGAATGTTTCCCAAATCCAACCTCCATCTTTTTATTCTCTCAACAAATTAATTAATCTTTCCTCCTAACATCTATAACTGAAAATGAAACTAATTCCATTTAACGATGGGAAAAGTTTCTCAGGGATTCAGAATCAAAACCTTGTTATTCTGGTGCATTTCTATAAATGACTATTTAAAATACATATAATTATATAAATAAAAACTTCCTAACAGAGAAAACCCTCTGTTTCAAGAGTCACTACTATGAAATTCAGACACTTTTTTGTTTGATATTTTAAAATCTTGGTTGAAATATTTAAATATATACAAATGTCAAGTTTGCCTCTTGAAATCTTTGTGTCTATAAGGCACCACACCTCAGGTAATCTCACACAGAAGGCAAGAAAGTACCAAAAATCACTCCAAAATACCATTTTAAAGCTGCTTCCACCAAAGCAGTCTCTCAGTTGCTAATAACCCTTGTTTACTTCAAAAAGTCTTCCCTGGAGAGCTCCAAAAATAAACTGATCCATAAACTATCCGTGCCATAGTAGGATAAAATTACTATATTTGGTGAAGTACACAACTTGCCACTGTGGATAGATTTAAAAATAAAACAAGAAAAAAAAAAAAAGGGGGGGGGGGAGGAAAAGGAGGCAACACTTGAATTGCAAATAAGGGCATAGGGATACCGAGTGTGTTGAGAGAATCCTGGAATAGTTTGGGTGGAAGGGACTTTAAAGCTCATCCCGTTCCACCTCTGCCATGGCAGGGACACCTTCCACTGTCCCAGGGTGCTCTTAGGCCTGTCCAGCCTGGCCTGGGACACTGCCAGGGATCCAGGGACAGCTCCAGGGAAAGCTGTGCCAGAGCCTCAGCACCCGCACAGGGAAGAATTCCTTCTCAACATCCCCTCTAAAGCACTCTGTATCAAACAGCTGGCTGGCGTGAAGAGGGTAGAAAACACCAACCCTGCTACGGATGTGAAAAACCCTGTCAGGCACTGACTGCGCACACACGGGGCTGCTCCCTGGCCGTGCCCCGACCTGCTGCACCAGGGCAGGGCAGGGCAGGGCAGGGCATGGAGGAGCGCTCCCAGCCCAGCCCCAGCCTCGCCCGGCTCCAAACGCATCCCGGGGGGACAGCGGGACACCGAGCCCAGCGCTGGGGAGCCCGGCAAGCGGCTGAGCCCCGGAGCGGAGCGGGGAAAAGCCAAACCTTTGGCTGGAAGGGACCGTAAAGCTCATCCCGTTCCACCCGTGCCACGGCACGGACACCTTCCACCATCCCAGGCTGCTCCAAGCCCTGTCCAGCCTGGCCTTGGGCACTGCCAGGGATCCAGGGGCAGCCCCAGCTTCTCCGGGCACCCCGTGCCAGGGCCTCAGCGCCCTCACAGGCGGCGCTTTCTCCCCGATATCGAACCACGGGCGACCCCCATGAGAGCGATGGGGGGAGGCGGAGGGGGGCGCGCGGCCCCCCCGCCTCGGCCGCTCCCTCCCCGCCGGCTCGCGGCCCGGGG
>VZRH01005215.1:262690-275146 GCA_013397555.1 Urocynchramus pylzowi
CAGCTCCCTCAGGATTCCCCAACCCCATCCCAGCTCCCTCAGGATTCCCCAACCCCATCCCAGCTCCCTCAGGATTCCCCTGCCCCTTCCCAGCTCCCTCAGGATTCCCCAACCCCTTCCCAGCTCCCTCAGGATTCTCCATCTCCCTCAGGATTCTCCAGCCCCTTCCCAGCTCTGTTCCCTTCCCTGGACACGCTCCAGCCCCTCAATGTCCACAGCACTCTGCCAGCAGAGCCGGCAGATTAAACAGGAATCTGCACCTCCAAAATCATTCACACCTTTCCCATCATCTGCTCCTTCCATCAGATTCCTCCCACTCCAACAGCTCCTGGGATGAGCTGGATGTCACTGTGGTGCTAAGGACAGAAATGCCACCGTGCCCAGAGCACGATGAGCAGCAGGCAGCAAGTGGGAATTTGCCAAATTGGCTCATCGGCCTCGCTCTTCTGTCACTCCTGTGTGTGCTGTGAGAACAGGAGGGCTGGGCGAAGGTGGGGAACGCGCCGTGAACCTTCTGGGGATGATAAAAATATGCAAAAAGCCCCCAAAAAAGAAGCACGGAGGAAGTGTATGCAAATGGCTCTGAAAGAGGACAAAGATTAGACAGTTTGATGTCTTTATATAGCACAGTGTTGCCCAATAAAGACCAACCACACTTCACTTTTCAGCTTCACCGTAGCCAGCAGCGACTTCCAGACTTCTGCATTAAAACATTCCTTAAATAAGATTATTAAAAGTTCCTAAATAAGATGCTTAATGGTGTTCTCCAGTGTCATGTCACAGCTGTATCCACTCTGGCTCAGCTGTAAGTGGTTCTCCAGACACCTGCAGGCCTGGTGTGTTGGGAAATTGCTCCCTCATGCAGGTTTGGGAGTGCTCAGCTGAGCCTGTTGATTTATTTACCATGTTCTCCCCCTTCACAAGCAGATTAGGCAGTTCAAAGGTTAAACTACTTAGAATCTGACTTTTCACACTGGATTATTTCACGCTTTGCTGCACCAATTTGCCCTGCAACAATTTTGCTAAAGAGCTTCTGCTGGACTCAAGGCATTGCAGGTCTCAGCTGGAAAAACAAGGATCCAAATATTTGTGTTCCAGCTGCTGTGGAATGGATGGATGGTAAAAGCTTTTGCCATCCTAATCCAGCCCCATGTAAAAGCTGCCCTGTTTTCTCATATTTTCATACTATTGCCATCCCAAAGATTATTAACTCCTGTTTGCTGGAGGTGTGAGGTGCTTCTCCTCTGGAGAGCCATGAATCATTTCCCAACACAAACATAAATCTTTCATTGTCATAAACCAGTTATGGTATTTACCCAAAGTTAATTTAGCTCAAATTAACTGCAGGAAATACAGGCGGGATCCAACTGATGTCTGCGACTCTGATCAGAGATAACAGCAGAATAAACAAATAAAACAATTTATCCCCACGGGAGACTGCAGCACCTCCTCCTGCCAGTCCACTCTGATCCAGCAGCTGAGATTCCACAATTACCTCACCCCTTGGAAGAGTTTTTCCCTCTTTACCAGAGCAATGAGCTTGGATTTTTTTTCCAAACCCGGAGGCATTTCTTTTTAAAATTATGGATGACACCAATAAATCAAGGAAAGACTCCTTTATCATGGTTTACCTCGTGTTTCCTTGAGACTGCACAGCCAGAAATGACAAACACTTCATGCAGCACAAAGTCTGACTGGAAACACTGGGAAGCAGCAGGAGGGAAAGGATCTTTCTGTTAAATCTGAAGGCTCAGATTTGGCTTTCTAGTCCTTGATTCCCAGTACCAATGAGTGACTGACCAAAGGGTAATTGCTTCCTGTGCTTCACAATCTCCTGAGCTTCAGCTGCTGCCAAAACTGAGCTCCCGTGACTATTTCTACAATAATTGAAAGAAATTCAGTGTAATCCCCATTTAGTGAATGAGGGTTTCACTTTACCCTGGGATAAGTCTGCTTATGAGCAAATGCCAAGAAGAACTTGATACCCTGGGAGGTTTATTCTGATTTAAACCACGATAATTTGCTCAAGTGCCTACATCAAATCCATTCTTAATTTCCTGTCCTCATATAAAAGCAACTGAGAACTTCAGACTGCTAATATATCATTTAATTTTTTAATTTTACATGAGAAAATAGCCCCTGTTGCCCTGTTAGTCTGTTGTCCCAAATAAAACAAGAGATTTCTTTGTTGTTTTATTTCCTCACATTTTCATGCTCTTTTTTTTTTGTCTCTTGCATTTTATGTCTGTGCTTTGCCATGTTATGAGGAGTAATTTGCTTCCAGCAAGTATCCAGCTTATTTCACCCTGGTCTCAGCATTCATTTACTATTGTTTTCTAAGGAAGTTGCTGCTTTCTCATGTTTTGTGTGGATCAGGAGAGATTGGAATCTCATTCATTGGTTTCCTTTTTTTTTTTTTTTTTTTTTAGGGAAAAAAACCCCTTCCCATAACATCAAAGGTAAAAAATTAANGAGAGATTGGAATCTCATTCATTGGTTTCCTTTTTTTTTTTTTTTTTCATTAGGGAAAAAAACCCCTTCCCATAACATCAAAGGTAAAAAATTAACACACTGTGCACACAATTTTGCAGCTGCAGCAGAAAAATAAAGGTTGCCAAACAAAGCCTTTGTTTAAACAAGTGACAGACATCCATAATTATCCTCAGTGCTGAGCATGAGGACACGGAAAAAGGGATGGGGAAGATGTGAGCAGGGCACAGAAGTCACTCCAGAGTATTTGCTGGAAGAATAATTTTGTTTCCTAAGGATAAAATCCTCAATTAGATCCAAGTAAAAAAAGTACTTGAAGCTCTCCTGTTTATTCATTTCTTTCTGTTTGGGTTTATTAATTTTCTCTATAATATCTCTTGTAACTGGAAAGGGAAACCTTATGAGTACAACCTGTCCTATATTGTGACAGTGATGCTTCAGGAAAAGTTACCTAAAATACCTCTTTAAGGAAGAGAATATTGACATTATTTGTAAATGTGCTGTAGCAGCATATGAGGAGAAGCTCCTCATTTAATTTTCAGATGCCACATCCATTTTCAATCCCCTCAGAATTGTTCTGTGGTTTGCAACAGAAAACAGGGCAGCATCAAGTGGGTTTTGCTCCTGGACCTTCTTCAGCTACCTCTGTTTCAATACTCTGATCTCATTCTGGTTTCTGCTGAGTAAACTCCATTTTATTCAATGAAAATACTCCTAATTTTCATGAACAGGGATGGAAGAAAAGGCCCTGAATCCCCTCAGCACAGAGAGAAACATTGTGACACGTTTTGCCACCTGTCTGGTCAAAGTCCATGGTCCTGTAGGGTCACTTCTGCCAGTCTGAGGAACGAGGTGAGAAGGGTCAGGCACGATCTCGATGTTCTCTTATTTATTTACAGACTCCTCCATCTCCCTGAACACATCCTGGAAAAAAAAAAAATAAATAAACCAAATGATGGGAGGCTCCTTCCCTTCAGAGAAATGTGCCCCTGGCACAAGTCCTGTGTTTACACTTTGCCTGGCTGAAATCTTCCAGGATGTCTCACAAATCCTGTGAGAGAAGAGAATAAGAGAAGAATCCAGAAGAAGAAAATCTCTCTTCTTCTCTGCCCTTTTGCCTCCCCCACACAGATGAGATTTGCCCAGCTCTGCTCAGGTTTGCCCCAGACCACGTTTATTTGGTCAGGTACCATTATCATCTGAGTATTTTTGGGGGATTTTCAAAGCCTGAAGGGGATTCATTCCACCTACAGATTTTAGAGGATTTTATCCTTCCATGACTCTAAGCAGAATTTCACCATCTCCTCATTCTGGATGTGCATCCAGTTCGACACATCCAAAATTATTTGTAACTCCAACATTTCGGGTGTGAGAGGTAAAATAAACTGAGTGGAGATGTCCAGCTGTGGCCAGAGTGGCAGGATGTCCCTGAGCACGTTTCCACACAGCTCCACACAGCTCCACGTGGCAGAGGCAGGAGGGCAGGGCCTTCAGGGCAACCCAGGTCAGCCAGAACCTCGTGCAGAGGCAAATTCCAACCCCTGGGATGGTGAAATCCTGCATTTTCCTACAACCTGGGCACTGCAAAGCTCTGGAGACAGAGTTTTTCTCCCATTCCAGGTGTTCTCCAGTAGATCCTGGAGTGCTCCCTGGCAGGGATGAAGGTCCATGGGCTGTATCAGACAGAACTTCCCAGCACATCTCAGGAATTCCCCCTGCTCAGCATTCATGGGGACAAATCTGGAATGTTCTGTCCTGTTTGGGGACTCCGAGGCAAGAGAGAGAATGAAAAAGCAGAGGTGGTTCCCAGGCTGCTGAGCTTAGCTGGATGAAGTGTCCCAGCAAAATGTGAACATCAAAAAAATAAACTTTCCTCAAGTAAAAATCTGCCATGGAAGTGTGAGCCAATCCTCAGGGAAATGAGGGGCAAAGCCACTGAGGATGGCCTGGCTCCTGTGGGGAACCTGCACTAAGTGACATTTTTAGTCACTCAATGGAGGTTTCCACTCCTCTGTGGAGCAGCAAAATTCCCAGGCAGCTTCACACAACTTGACTGAGTGTCCTGACAATTAGACAATAATTAGGTGAGGAAAATGTTCATTATTAAATCACTTCCATGATATCTAATTACACTAAAGCTGTAACACTGTATTTGTTTGACCTACAACACTAAGACAGGAACACCCTTCCAAGGAGGATGCCTGGGGATCCTTGTCCAAGATTCCTTGGACACACTGCAGTGAGGAGGTGATTTTCCCTCTGCAAGTAGCACAATTAATATGAATAATGGTAATATAAAAACAACTAAGTACTGACAATGCTCTAGTAAAAAAAAAAAAAAAAAAAAAAAAAAAAAAAAAAAAAAAAAAAAAAAGTTATTGATCCTCTCTGCTCAGTCTGGAGGCACTGAGAGCAAAAGTCAGATGGGTGACAGCAAGAAAATTCTAAATTTTCCCTTGTTTCATTTCTGTGAAGAAAAAGAAGCCCATTTACATTGTGTGCAGTCACACTCCTCACCCACATTACCCAGTTATGAAGCACAGTTGATGTTTCAGTTCTTTGGGCAGAACTCAGAGCTGACAATACAGGCAATGCTGGCAGCTCAGGGAATGAATGGCAAGCAGGAAGGAAGGATCTGCTAAACAGGAGGGGTTGGAATAATAAATAGCACAGCTCAGCTGGCCACTTCAGGCTACCAAAGAGGATTCCCTAAGCCCTGCCCTGACACCCTGTGTGATAAGAGATTGCAGACAGGCAGATATTTCATGAAAATATCACCAAAATTTTCTAATTCAAAACACCAGTTTGTTAAAAGTAAATAAATTTTAAAAACCCCAACAGAACACAAATCAAAACCATTTAAAAATATTTCACAGGGTAATTTTCTTAATTTATGAATTAAGAAAAGAGTAGGGTTTAATGGTAGAATGTTAATACTGTTATCATCATCACTTCTTGCTCTGTCATTGATGGATTCTGAAGTTTTTGAAGTATACCCATTCAGGTATTTAATGCAGAAAAAGAATCACATGGGTTGTGTAAATACTTTCATTTTGTCATGAGCCTGAGGGATTTTTTAATTAAGTTTTAATGACCCCCATAATCCTCACCTGCAGCCTCCACCCACCACGATGGGCCAGGAGCCCATTTAAGCCTCAGCTCTGGGGCTGGGGCTCTTGGCTTCAGGTTTGTCTTTATTTCTGTCTCTAGGAAGGAGTTGGGATATTTTTTTTTTGCTGCTTGACTTTGCTGCTGTCTCCTTTTACTCCTTCCTGTGTTCCTAGGTTGGACCTTGGACCTGGTTTGTCACTTTGTCACTCACAGGGGCTGGGAATGCCAGGGGACCCTTTGCTGTGTTATCCTTGCCTCCCTGTCCTTATCCTTGGAAGGGATAAATCTATCTTCAATGGCTCCCCATGTTCATTTCCCATTTGGCATGTAATAATCTGAAATATTGGGAAATATTTATGGGATAGTTCTTTTTCTCTGTTTCTGTGCTTGGCCTGAGAAACTGTAGCTCTGACTTGGATGCGTTTATGCCATTGATGTGGATTTTTTCAGTTGCAGGAAGAGCAAACATCCCAAGGAAAATTTAAGCGTGGGATTTCCAGACAGGATTTTCACATAAGGTAACAAAGTTACTGGAAGTGGCCCTGGAAACAGCAAGAGAGTAACATTCTTGTTCTCATCTCTGAGAAATATGGGTCAGGAAAACTTCTCCCTCTGTCCTCTCCCAAACAAAAATTTCAGCTGGGTCCAAGTGTGAGCAGAGGAGTAACTATGGGTCCTTATGGTACTATTTTTAGATTATACAAAATTAGGGAATGTTTTTGTAGCAAAACTTCTTGTTTGCATCCCTTGTTCTGCGGCTCCTCACCTGCAGGCTGCAATGCTACTGCAGCAAATGCTCAGAGCTAAAATGTTTCCTTTCCTAGGCCCAGCCTTGCATAGCTCCTGGATTTTGGGAATTCCTCAGTTTGAGCCCTAGCTCGGGGGCATTTCAGCTGTTCCTGACAGCACCTCTTGGCTATCAGTATTCAAATATACAACTATTCAAATTTACAGCGTGTATGCACCAAGGAGTGGTAAGAACTTTCTCCTTGCATACCAAGGAGGAGTTTCCTGCAGCCCTTCTGTGTTCTTGGAACCAGATGAGGGGGGAAAAACACCTCTGGGAAGCACATGTGGAATAATCATCAACTAGCCAGCCTCTGGAGAGAATGGAGAGCCAATGAAGGAGACAGTGTAGGGACAAGTTGAAAATTAACTCCTGGGTTGGCTCCACCTCTTAACCAGCGAAGGGTGCTTTCAAAATTATTTATAAAGAAGCCTGGCCACCCCTCAGTGGAGCTCTGTGTCCATGTGGTTTTTGATTTTCTGTGATGCTGCTGGGCTGTTAGGCTGAGGGAGCAGTGAAGGGCTGGAGTGCAGCGATGAGTGGGGTGAAGGTGACAGCCCTGGGGCGTCTCTCCAAGCTGCTGAAAAGCCTCCGGGCTGTGCCAGCACGGCCCTGCAGCCTGGCTGCCTGCTCCCGCAAAAACACCAGGAATGCTGCCTGTAAGTCACTGCATCTCCTCCAAATCGGTGGAAAATGGGAGAGGCCGGGCTGGGAAGACAGCTGGTGTGGTTGAGTGTTGTTCTTACTTATTAGCGAATTGAAAAGGGGGATTTGGGAACGTGGCTGAAAGATTAAAGAAAAAAGAGTGGATAGAATGAAAGAAGTGAAAATAATTCACGGGATTTCAGGGTTCTACCTTGTTTTTTATTTCTGCTGTCAGTGGCACCTGGATTTTTGTGACTCTAACCTGTGACAAAAAGCAAT
Organism: Urocynchramus pylzowi; assembly: GCA_013397555.1. Lineage (NCBI taxonomy): Eukaryota > Metazoa > Chordata > Aves > Passeriformes > Fringillidae > Urocynchramus > Urocynchramus pylzowi. The sequence goes on from VZRH01005215.1 coordinate 270,003, forward strand.
CGTTACTTGGGGAGGTGTGGCTGCTTTCAATGAAAACTGTTCATGAACATAATTCAAAACACATTTAGCACAAATTGATTCTGACTCGGAATTTTGTAGCCACTGCAGTGTTTGATTTGGAAAATGAGGCCTAGAACAAGCCACAAACCCCTCCAAATGTGCTGTACAGACCTCCAATAAATCACTTTGAAGTGCAAGATACTCCTGGAGGATGTTAAAGCTTTAGTTATTTAAAGTACTGATTAACTTGCTTTCAGATAATATGGGGCCAGCCAGAGATTGTGTCTACTCACTGCTGTGCAGATACTGTCAGCTGGAGAACAGCAAGGAGTAATTTGTTAAAGCTAGAAAAACCTTTTGTTTCTTATTTTTTCCTCTGTAAATTTGTTCAGCATAATAACTTCTTGCCAAAGAACAGAGCTGTGTTCCTCCTTGAACATTTCATGGTTACCCAGGGTTAGAGGTGATCCCATTCCAAGGAGGGATCAGACAGTTTGCTCCATCCAAGGAGCACTGATTGAATGAGCCACAACTGGTAGCAATTTTTACTCGCATTCCTTTTTTCAATTTGAGACAGATACTGTTTACTTCTTCAACCTTTCTCTTCTCTGTGCCATCATTGCAGGAAATGCCAAAACAAACTGATTTGGGAAATCCCTGTCTTTGGAATGGCTGTTTTTGGCAGGCAGGGAATGGACAGGAGCTCTGAGTGAGGCAGCCTGGGGGTTACTCCACAGTTACTCACACCAGGTTCTAACAACTCAAAGGCTGACAGTTTCTGGAGCTTTTGGATTCTCCTTGTGACCCTGCAAGGACAAAGGCTTTTCCTGCACTTCACTGTAGAAGCACTGGGGAGAATTATGGCACGGATGTCAAAATTCCCAGTGGTGTGGAGGACCAGGGAGTGTCTGTGCCAAGCTCTGAGGTATCTTGTAATGACACACGGAGGTGGAGGATTAGGACATTCATTTTTTAAAATAATTGCTGGAAATGCTCTCCCGGGAGATTTTTAAAGTCTAATTTAGTAATTATTAGCAGAGCAGACCTGAATGATTTTTTTCTTTCTTGCCCTTTTAGAAGTAGTTACAAGAAAAGCAGAATCCTTCAAGTTTTGGGGTTTTTTTTCCCAAAGAATTGTACTAGTCCTGCAGAGCCACACAATCCAGGTGTGCCATCTCCAGGCCTGCACATACAACTGCAGTGCCTCCCCAAATTGTCCAGGATTCTCTTCCAAGCCCTTTCCACGCTGAGTTCCTAAGCCTGCATGCATAATTTCAGCAAATGTTTTTTATACAGGAGAAGATAAAGCCTCTGTTTGCTTTACCTTGCCAGCTGGAATTACCTCCCCCTTATCTGGGCTCAGCCACTGCCTCCTTAGCCAGGCTCCTATCTCAGCCAAACACTGTGGAGGCAGAGGAAAACTCAGCATTTCCCAATCTGCTGCTGCTCCCCTGAGCTGGGAGCACCCTGTCAGCTACATCTGTTTGATAAAAAGCTCTGGGCTGTTTATCAATAAACTGGCCTAAATCACAGCCCCCATCTGACATCAATTCAGCAGAACTTTCAGCACCTTGTCACGATGGACCTGAGCCAAGCAGTGCTGTTATCCTTCAAAATCTTGATTCAGACTAAAAAAAGCTTCAAGGAAATCAACCTATCTTGGATTTCCTTTGCAATATTTGGTCCCAGTGGCTGAAGCAGAACTGTGGTCCTATAAAGTTAAAATGGTTCTTTACTGAGTTTCAGCAACATGTATATTTTATTTTCTTGTTCAGGATGTGTTGCTATGGCAAACAGGGCTTTATTTCCTTCCCCTGGGTGGGATTTCTCAGCTCTTCCCACCACACTGTCTGCCCTGGCTTATCTCATTTGTAAAGAAATCAAACCACTTGATTCAACAGGTATTTTTCTTTTCAAATATTATAACCTTTATTTTCATCTGGATCTTGATTCCCACCCTGAAGATTTTGATGCTTGCATCAATCCTTAATGGACTTTTTAAGAACTACTTCAAAAACTGCAATTAATTGTAGAAAATTGTTCCAAAGATTGGGGTTTTTTGGATGGCTCTCTATATCTGGGTAAAGTGGAAAAAAAACACAGGGCAAATGTAAGAAGCCCCCAAACATTACAAAATTGAATGAAGCATCACTGTGTGTGTTGGGGATTTTTTTTAAAAAATCCAATCAATCAGGCACAGATTAGATCTGTTTGTGGCAGATCCCTTTTCACAGGTGATTCACATCTTGGTCAGGCTTTTTGTATGACAAAATTCAGTTTACTGGTACCAGAGATGGGTGTGTGTGACAAAGACAAATACCAGCCCAGGCCCTTCCTCAGTGAGCAAAGGCTGCAAACTGCACACTTGGTTCTAATTCTCACCTTTTTTAAAATTAACTTTGGCCCTTCGAACACTCGAAGGTGAGGTTTCTGTTTCTCTTCCCACACAGATTCTGCATCACTTGAGCTCATCCCTCGGGCTCTTCCCTTTCTGGTTGTGGAAACCCTCTGGGTTCAGGAACAAGGGAGAGCCCAGCTGGAACCTCCCAGCTGGCCCAGAAATGGAACAATTTGGGGAAAACAACAGGGATATTGTGATGCTGCCTGCTGCTGCCCTCTCCAGCTCTTGCTGCCTGAGAGCTGCATCTCTCTTGCATAAATCACCATCCCGAGCTGGGGCATGGCCAAGGGAGAGCTCTGTGACTGGAAAAGAAGATTCTGGCTACCTTGGTTAAGTGCTGGGAGCAAGGTTTAGGGTTTAGGCTTCCTTTTTGCACTGGTAGTTTTGTCTTTCTGTCTGCAGTTTCCAAACCAGCTCCCTGCCATTGAGCTCCTATTTTGGAGAGTTTTCTTTGAAGGATTTTTGAAATCCAATGCTAGAGTTTTACTGAATGTCATGCTCAGGAAGAAGTAGAATGTGCAAAACTGGATGGAGATTCTGTGAGTGACTCAGGAGGGAAACAAAACTGTTGCAGTTATTTCTCTTTAGTTTTGTACCTCACCAGCCCGTCATTTCTGTGAGTGTGCTGTAAATTTCTTTTTTGTTGGCTATTCAGCCCACAAGAAATTACTTGATCTCTTCAGCTTAGTGAAAAACTGTAAAAAAACTTCACATTTTTCAAAACCTTACAGGATCAAACCACCAAAAAGCTTCATGAAGTTGGGTTGTCTTAATGGTGGCACAATGTAAAGCAGTGGAGTTTGAGGCTGTTTATTTCATCAGCTTTAACATACAGAAAAGAGATGGTTGTCATTTCCTGTGATTTTCTATAATTACACAACCAGGTGTAGATGTAATTTCTAAGCTGCCCAAGGTTATCAATTGTATTTAGAGGATACATCCTGGAAGAAAGGACAGAGGGAGAAGGGTGGAGGGATGACAGTAGTTTGTTGGTAGATGAGAATAAGCCCCAGTATCTGTTGTTTATGCTGAATATAAAACACCTGAAGCACATCTGGGCTGTCCTGTTGTCCATCAGTATCTTCAGCAAGACACATCTGTGCTAAAGAGTTGCCTAACCATGATCAATAGGCTGTTAAACTGTGATTAAGCCTGATTGAATCATGTTTATGGGCAGCAGGTCTTTTCAATCTCATTGATTATTCATCTTTTTAAGCTACAGGAAGCATTCTGTTGAGAATAGTAAATTAGCCACCCCAAAAAATGCTGGGAGTCAAACCAAAAATTCATTTGCTTGCAGTTTTGCTACACAAAAAAGACTCTGCAGAGAGGAAGTAAAATGAAATTTAAACGCAGTTTAACAACCTGACATCACAAGCTGTTTGTACATCTCCTGATGATCTGTTTGTGATCATGCAGCCACTCAAAGCGAATCGTTGGTCAGATTTCAGCCTGCTCTTACTCAACTCAGTACTTTAAACACGTTATATTGTGAATGCAATGGAAACTTCTTATGCAATGTTGGTAAAACAGGGCAAACACTTCTTGGTTGACTCTGGTTGAGTATCTGGCCCTGTCTTAATTTCAGTAAAACATTCTCAATGTTCCTTGTGAAAATTCAAAAGTACAAGATTTAAAAAAAAAATCCCCAAAAGAGAAATTCAGATTTTGAAAATGATTTTAAGAGCATAATTAAGAAATATGATCGTACAGCAAGATGGAGGTCAGGAGCTGAGGGTGGTGCTCTGCTCCTGGCTGCCCAAGGAGAACTGGCAAAAATTAGAGCTCTTGCTTGATCTCTGTGCTTTCACTGATGCTTTCAGCTTTCTACAGGCTTTCCTTTTTTTCCTTTAATTTTATTTTTTGCTATGTGTTCCTTACTGGTAGCTGGAACAGAAGGCATGATGAAGGTTTTAACCAGTTTAATTGAGATTTCTCTGCATCAGACAGTGTCAGGTAAATACTGAGTTCAGTTAAGTTGAATTGACCCTTTCACCATCCAAGGTGGGACTATTTTGACCTCCTGCCTTTGTGACAGCCAAGAAAAGTAAATGTAAATATTAACTAATTAATAATAACTAATTATTTACTAACTAATTACATAATTAATATGTAATTAAACATAACTCTTCCAAGTGTGGCTTGGAGAGGGGACCCTGCTGTGCAGGGTCACCCACCTCTGTGCATTTTTTGGTGTGAGGGGATAATAAACACTTTTTTGGCATTAGGGGATGCACTTGGTGTGAGGAGAAATACTTTGGTGTGAGGAAATAAATACTATTTTGGTGTGAGGGAATGCACTTTTGGTGTGAGGTGATCCTTTTTGGGGTGAAGTGATGCTCATTGGGTGTGAGGGGACGTACTTGATGCGAAAGAATCACTTTTGATGTGAGGGAATAAATACTCTGAGGGAAAACACTTGATAAAGGAGAAATGCTTCGATGTGAGGGCGTAACTACTATTTTGATATGAGGGCACACTTTTTTTGGCTGAGGCGATACTCTGAGGGGATGCTCTCGGTGCGAAGGAATCCCTTTTGATGTGAAGGGCCACATTTGCTGTGAGGGGACGCGCTTTTGACAGGGCCACGGGGACCACCCTGAGCACTGAAAATGACCATCCCCCCCCGCACGGAGCTGCTGCCGCTGCCCCGGGGCTGTCACGGCCCGAGCAGCCGCCGAGGGCAGGCCCGGCCCGCCCCCGGGCCATGGCGGGGAGGACGTGCCGGAAGGGGCCGCGCCGG
>VZRH01005215.1:276094-320060 GCA_013397555.1 Urocynchramus pylzowi
GTGCCGCTCTCCCTCAGCCCCCTCAGCCCGCCCTGCCGCTGTCCCGCCATCGCTGCCAGCGCCCCGCGCTGCCCAACTTCGTGTAGCTCCGAGCTCTGCCTGGCTTTGTCCTCGGCTGAAACATCAGGAAGTGGCAGTGTTTTAAATATAGGGAGTGTTTTGCGCCGCCTTTGCCTGAGTTGACCTTACGGAGCTTCGTAGTTTCCACCTCACTGAGGGAAACCGGGGCGGGAGGGAAGTTTTTCGTCCGCCCCTTGTGTGAGTGGTTTGAAGGCTTAATTTCTTTTTAATTGCTCGTTTAAAAGACACTGAGCAGTCGTATGTAGTGAAGTTGCCTGTAAAGTGATGCTCGAAGCATCACGATTTGGGGTTCAGCAGAGGGACTGTGTGCGGGTCACCGGGTGAACAGCTCCACACAGGCGGCAGTTCTGGTTTTAAGAAGCATCAAGTCCTGTGGAAACCATTCATCTACCTGTCCTGCTTGTGCCAGTTTGAGGGGCCCAAGCTGCCCCCAAAATTGTTGGGTTTGGGTTTGACAGGAGTGGGATCAGCAGGAGCTGTCTGCACGACAGGCAGTTTGGTCAGGATTGATGTGGTTAGGGTTGGTTAGCTCCTGTTGCAGGAGCTCTGAACCCCTCTTTGTGTTTTCTTCTAGAGAATGTTTTGCTTCCCAGTGGGAATTATCCCATGTCTGGAGCGCTCCCAGCTCAGCTGATGGAGCTGGTGTGTAAAGAAAGCTGTAACACAAAGCCATCTTAAAATCTGGCACTAATAGGAATTCTTTTTCTGGGAAATAAGGGGACAATTTCTTTGCAGAGCTTTCTGCAAAGGCAGAAGGTACTGACATGGTTCTAAGTCAAATTACTGCGCTTCCCTGTGTGGCTTTGAGTCATGCAACTGGAATGTTTTATTTTTCTTTTGCTTTCCTGGGCACCAGCTGACTCGAATTAGCCTTTGGTGACACAGCACCTTCCCTTGCCAGAAAGTTCTGTATCCTGCATCAGCCTTGACTCGAATTAGCCTTTGGTGACACAGCACCTTCCCTTGCCAGAAAGTTCTGTATCCTGCATCAGCCTTTCCTCCTCATCTTGCAGTGCATCCGCTGTGGCAGAGCCCGCTGACAATTCCCGGAGGCACCCGCCAGTCACCCATCAACATCCAGTGGAGGGATAGTGTTTATGATCCCTTCCTGAAGCCTCTGAAAATCAGCTACGACCCCACCACCTGTCTGCACATCTGGAACAATGGCTACTCCTTCCTGGTGGAGTTTGATGATTCTACTGATAGATCAAGTAAGTAAAAACTCAGGGGGAAAAAAAAATCTATGTAATGTCTCGTTAATGATAAGAGAGGAGAAATACTTGTGTGATGTAAGACCTGATGTTGAAAATGAATGTGAGAAACTGCTGGGTTTACAGTGGTGAGAACCATGATGAAATTCTATATAGACTTCACATTTACAGTGTTTTTATTACCATAGGCATTGTGCACAAATCCCCTGCTGTATGTTGAAACTCCTTTCACAAGCCTCAGTGCCCTGTCTTGTAGGTTTTGTAATAAACTTCCCCCACACGAGTCAATCTTCAGTCATTTCTATGTGTACCTACTCAATTTGAAACCTGATTCCCTCACTGCTCTTTATTGAGGTAATCTGCCACTTATCTTTTGTGGTGTTAATAAAGATATTCACTTGAAATAATCAGCAGCCAAATGAGTTGCAGTTGGAAAGCACACAGGCTTATCTCCGTGGGGTTTTAGGGAATGAAATAACACTGAGCTCTGCCCTCGGGAGCAGGTGTGTGTGTGTGTGTATCCCTGTTGTTTTAGGGGAAGCAGGAGTGCATGGAAATCCAACCATGCATTCCAGCAATTTCATGTGAATAAACCTCTGACCTGAGTGGCTCAACCTTTTTAAAGGCTCAACAGAGTAAAAAAAAAATTGACTTAAAAATCAAGGTATTGCTCCCAAATTCCAGATTTTCTGTCCACTGTTCCTTCTAAAAGCTGCCTTTACCAAAGTATATTGCAGAATATGAAGGTATTTCATAAGGGTGGGTTAGCTGGTCAGGGCTGTTTTGAAGCACAGGATTGCCCAGCTTGTCCTGCAGGGAGAAACTGAAGGACCCTGAGCGAGTTTGAACCTGTTGGATTGGAGTAATTTATGTTTAAACTGGCTGCTCACCATGAGAGCTTCTCTAGCTTCCTGAGGGACTTAGCAATGCCCTCGGGGAGGGAGCCTCCAGCACACAAACAAACACTTTGTCTTCACAGCACCAACATTTGTGGTTGATGTTTGGAAAGAGGCTGATAAAACAGCGCAGCAAAAAACGGTGGTGGTGGTGGAGGAATGCAGGGAGCTTGTGTGATGTTTGGGGCTCGTTTTGTTTTTCTTGTTTCTAGCTGTTCACTTGGAATATCCATTTCCAAGAGGGAATATCCTTGCCCTTGCTCATTTAAGCACTGATATAATGAAGTGCTGTTTTTTTCAGTGAGAGGTTGGGTTAGAGGACAGATGTCACTTGTTACCTCATCAGTGATTTTAATTTACTAACTTTAGATTGCCTTTGCTTTTCATTGAACAGCCTCTTGCTTTATAAGCCACATCCCACTATCTGTTGAGGATAAGATTCCTGAATAATAAAGTTGGATTTTTTTCTTCAAGAATTGATGTAACAAAGGGGAATTGCCTCTAGGGGGTTCAGAAATATGCAATATTCTGTGCAATAATTGCACAGGAGCAGTTTTTGTGGCATAAAGGCAAGGCTGGAATCATCAGGCCTTTGGGGCTGGTGCTCACCTCTGAAAGATCTTACCTGCTTTGTCTGTAAGACTTCCCTTAAGGTAAATCTTTCCCTGTGAACATTTGCTGCCTTCTCATCATCCTCATCTTCCTTAAATGAATTCAAGTCCATGAAGGGTAGGATGGCACCAATCAATCAGTGACAGGGCTCCAAAATGACAGAAGCAACAGACAGTGAGGTGTTGCTGTGTAACCCCCAGTTTTCAGGTGCCTGCCTCTCTCCTCCACCTTTCTCTCTTCACTCTTGCTATTTCTGATTTTTCTCACTGCCAGCTTCTGTCTAACAATCATAGAAATCCAGAGAAGAAAGCTTGGGAACAAACAAAAGCACCACAGTCGAAACAGAAGATGAGAGAGACACCCAGGATAGACAAAAATGCCTGAATCCTGAGATGGGGTTTGCAAGACTTGGGCTAAAGCTGAAGGTAGAGCAGGAGGAAGAAGAGGGTGAGGGGAAGGTATGTACAGCATGTGGTCTGTCTGTGTGTGGTGCCACCAGAAATGAGGCTGAAACAGAGCCAGGGCTGCAAGAAACACCTGATGTGATTCTTGTTGTGAGAGCCCCTTAAACTTCAGTTTTGTTTTGAAATTGTCAAGGTTGTAATTTGAGGAGAAATACTTCTGAAGGGACTGAAGTTCCTGTTTGTTTTCTGTCACTTTCTGGTGGCCACTACGGGAACCTGAGCCTCTCCATACGTGTGTCTGTGCCTAAAGTTATTGGGGAGCCAAATACTCAGGTGGATGTGGGTATTAACACAAATTTAATGTGAGTTTGCATCATCACATACTCAGGAGTGGATTGTGTTAGAGCACAGAAACTTCACTTCTGAGAGGCTTGGCTGTGTGACCCACATCTTTATCCCACCCCTTCTCCAGCACAGAATCCCAGCATGGTTTGGGTGGGAAGGACCTTAAAGCTGATCCCATTCCACCCCCTGCCCTGGGCAGGGACACCCTCCACTACCCCAGGCTGCTCCAAACCCTGTCCAGCCTGGCCTTGGGCACTTCCAGGGATGGGGCATTGTGATTTCTCAGTGGTGGCCAGCATTGCATTCATGCCCAGAGCTCAGCAGCAGGGGATGAAATTAGTTCAATGTCACTTTGCACAGCTTGTTATAATTTATTCCTTTTTCACACACAGGCCTTTCTGGTTAGGATTTCAAACCTGCTGGCTGGCTTTTAGGGAAAAAAAAATACAAGAAAATCTCATAATGCCTCTCATTGTTTTCTCCTTAGCATGGAAGTGATTAACTTATTTCCAAAAGCAGTGTTGGGATTAGGTGCTTTATACCAAGGTTTGCTGTAAAACTTCCCCTACAGTTCAGTAAAAATCAGCAGCTGCTGATGATTTAGTGCTGGATGACCACTTGGAGAAGCTCTTTTCCAACCTAAATGAATCCCTGATTCCATAAGTGCTATTAGCCCTTGGGAAGCAATTAGGGTTTCTCATTTACCAGATGCTCTGATATCTTAATTAGCTAGATGACTTTGCAGGATGGTTTTGGTCCAGGTAGGAGGGAATGAGTGGAAGCAGAAAGCTGGGCATGGACTTCTTCATTCATGTGTTTGCAGAAGGATGGGAGACCTTCTGAAATCAGGAGAACAGACTGAAGTTTTACCTTTATTCATTGATGAAAAGGGCATTAAATCTTTCAGAAACTTGGCCAGTGGCAGACTGGATGTTTAAATCCTTCCTGGACAGCTTGTAGGCACAACAAAACATATTTCTGGCTGACCTTTGCTTGTGCAGTCTGGAAGCTGTGTTGAAGCAGAATAAGATATTTGGATTTTTGTTGCTTGCAGGAGACTTGAACATTTGACTCAATATACTGATTTGTCTGGCATTATTTGCTTTTTGAAGTCTTGTCATGAGAAATGTCAACATTTTTCACAGATCCTTGTAGGGATCTCATTGAATACATTTAATAGATGTGTCACTGCTGTGTCACCTGGTCAGGCAGTCCTGACACTCCTGCTCTGACAGAGGGGTGAGAATGTGAAACTCATCACTGTGTGCCAAACTTGGTGTCAAGTGGAAAAACATTCCCTTGAGGGGAGATGGATGAGGAGGCTTCAGCTCATCTCCAGTTTGATGCAGAGAAAACCAGAATGTGTTTGAGTAATTTGGTCATGGCAAAGTGTAGACAGGCACTGTTTGAGTTGCTCCACCTGATACTTTTTCCTGGGCAATTTTTTTCCCAAGGATTTACTTGTCTGGCCGATTCTAAATCATATTTATTAACATGTGTGTCTTGTTTTGTTTTCTAGTCATCGTTGGAGGCCCCTTGAAAAACCAGTACAGGCTAAAGCAGTTCCACTTCCACTGGGGAGCTGTCAATGACTGGGGCTCAGAGCACACAGTTGACTGTAAATTTTACCCAGCAGAGGTATGAGATGAAATCCTGAACAATGCAAATATTTCCCTCAGGTGTGTCTGTGAAAACTCCCAAATTGAGGAATTGCAGTTTATTTTGAAGTGCTACAGCTCATCTGCTGTTTTATTCTATAAAAATTAATATTCACTATGTTTCCTGGAGAAGAACAGCCTGAAAACTGGACATCATCCATTACTGAAAGTTAAAAATCACTTTGCTTATTGTTACTAAATCTTTCAGAGGTTGTCACCCACAAAGCATATACTAAGTACTCTTATTTTCTGTTTGCAACTGTTGAACAGTTACTAAAATAGCAAGACTTGGATGCTTAAGTAACTGCTAAAGAAGAAAACGCCAATAAAAAGGATGAAGTCAGGGAAAATGTGAAATTGTGACAGCTTTGACCACAGTTCTTTGCCAAAGGAGAAGAATTTGTCAAGTGATGATGGGTTATTTTTAAGGGAAGTTTCTCTCCTGTTGGTGTGTTCATGGTGGTGCTGCCAGCTTGGCAAGATCCTCGTTAACAGGGAGACTGTGACTAAGTTTTTGGGCTGGGGTATTTATTTATCACACAAAACCCCTCAATGTATTGGCTGTCAGCAGTGCAGAGGAAGATTGTTATGTGCAGGAGGATGTTCCTCAGGAGGACAGGTTGCTCTGCTCCTCCTGGGAAGAGAGGAAAGAGATGGAAGACTGAGTTTTGTCTGTGCCTTTGACCAGCATTCCTGGAGGCAGACTCCCACAGACTAAATCCTTTTAATAAATGGGAAATGGAGTGGGTCTTAACTATTGTTTAAAGCAAAAGACAAAAAAGGATGGGAAAGACCATTATTTACCCAGAGCACTTTGTTCCTCATTTCTGTGGTTTCTGAGGAGCTCCCTGCAGTGCCTCACCCTGCCAAGGAGCAAATGCAGGCAGGATCAGAAGTCAGGTGTGGTGTCTGTGCTCTGTGCAGGGGTTGATTTCTCCCTCCCTCTCTTTCAGCTGCATTTGGTGCACTGGAATGCTGTGGAGTACCCAAGTTTTGAGGAAGCTGTGATGGAAGGGAACGGCCTGGCTGTTATTGGAGTGTTCTTAAAGGTAATTTCATTCTGTGGGGCCAGCTGTGATGGGGCCTTTCTGTTTGCATTCTGTTAAAGCTAATTTAGGGTAATTAAGGGAAGGCTGAGAGGGGATCCCATCAATCCATATCAATGTTCCCAAGGAGTGTCAGAGGATGGTGCCAGGCTCTGTTCAATGATGCCAGTGACAGGATGAGGAGCAATGGCCAGGAACTAAAAAAAGTTTCACCTCAATGTGAAGAACTTTCTGTTGAGGGTGGAACAGCTGCCCTGGGAGGATATGGAATCTGTCTGGAGACATTCCAAACCCACCTGGATGTGTTCCTCCAGCTGCCCCTGCCTTGGGCTGGATGATCTCCAGAGCTCCCTTCCAAACCTAAATATTCTGTAATTGTTGTTATGAAAAATATACTAAGGCTGGTAGGTAGAACTGATTGATTATTGATCAGCTTATTGATTCTCCAACCTCTCCCCGTCCCTGCAGCTGGGAGCACGGCACGAGGGGCTGCAGACCCTGGTGGATGCCCTGCCAGCAGTGAGACACAAGGTCAGTGCTCTGAGGTGTCCCACCCATTGTCACCCAGCAGAAAGAACACTTGGAGAACCACAGAACACCCAGAAAAGCTTTCTTCCTTAAATTTTACCGGGGGGGCTGATTGACACTTTGGAAGTGGGAAGGGAAGCTAATTTTTCAGGAGGAATTGGATACTTTAAGCTTTCCAAACCTCTTGAAGAAATGCTGCTCTTGAGATTGTTTCCCCTTACAAGGACATGCTTGAAGTGGGTGTTTATTTACTGTGGGATTAAGGCTTTTTGGTTTTTGTCTGATCTTTGAGGAGATTATTTGCTTTTTTATAAACACTGAATTTTCTGCTGAGGGAATGGGATTGTTCCTGGCAGGCTCCTGCCAGGAGAGGGAGCGCTGAGTCTCTGACAGCAGCATTTCCTCCCTCCCGTGCCGGTTCCCTTCTGAAAGTACACTCAAAAAACCACATCCATCTCTTCAGCTTCTGATCTCATCCAGCTCAAGTCGCTGTCCCACTGCTTCTCACAGAAAGGAGTTTTTAAAATCCAAATAAAACAAGTTTTTATATCAGAGCAGTGACAGCTCTGCCAGATAAACACTAAACATGTCAGTTCAGTGCCAGAAGACCACCTCAAATCTGAATGTACATCTGTTGTGATAATATAATAATTTATGGTATGTGAATTTAAAAGAAATTTAGCCAAGATCCCCCCGTAGATCCTGGAAATGCCCCTGGAGCAATATTTGTGTGGGAAATCCTGAGTTTTGAAGCTCCTACATTCTGTCAGATATCCCACATGTGGGAATGAACATTCTGGAGATGGGAATATTTGATTTAAATAAAACTTCAGTCCTCTTCCTGCTGCCTAAAATCACATGGTGAAAAGTAAAACACTTTTTGTTTGCAGTCTTTTAAGGATCTGGCACGGCTACCTGAACTTATTCCACCACTTATTCCCTCTTTTTCCTGGTTGCATCCAGCTCCCACAAAGCCTTAGGCTGTTGATCCTTCTCACTCCTTGTTTCTCCTGCACTGAATTCCTAATGACTTGTGGGGAGACAGCAGAACCATTTAACTTCTGTCTGCTCAGCAGCTGCCCCTTACACCTCAACACCAATTTTACACAAATTTGAGGGATTTAAAATAATAGCATTACCAATATTCCCAACACCCCATTTCCCACACATAACAGTTTTTAACCTCACTGTCAAGATCTTTTTCAGTTTTGTTGGTTTTTTTCTCAAAACACCATCCTTCAGAATGTTTTTTCCTGCTGTTTAGGACACTGTGATCGAGTTTGATGTCTTTGATCCCTCGTGCCTGATCCCTTCCTGCCCTGATTACTGGACCTACGCTGGCTCCTTGACCACTCCCCCCCTCACTGAATCAGTCACGTGGATCATTAAGAAGAAGCCAATCGAGGTGGATGAGGATCAGGTAAATCTCAATTTTCCTTTCAGATCACACCTCTTGCTGCCACAGAGATGCTCAGAACCAGTTGTTACCAGCAATTCTCTGTGAAAAGACAAATTCTGTGTTTTCAGAGATCTGTGAGTGTTTCCACCCAGGATTTGGGGAGGAATCCTGGCATTAACAGCCACTAATACTGAAAGACCTAAGATCTCCCCAGGATGGTTTCCAGCTTTATTCAACTTTTCCATCTATTCTCAGAGTTTTATCTTGATCTGTGATACACAATTCTGGAAGCTGCCCCTTGAAAACTTGGGGAGTTTTAGGAACTTACTGGAATTCTCAGGATTTTGCTCTCCTTAGTGTGATGCAGCCTTGTTTGTGGAGGGAAGGGAAAAAGGGAATATTTTGTGAGATGGAGATTGTTAACAGAGAACTGCAGGCATAGTATGGCATTCTTTTAAATTGAAATTTTTCTCTTTTTTTTTTTTTTTTCTTGGCTCTTTACTCTCATAGCAGTGACTTACCATTGGAATGGCCTTGTGAGCATTAAAAGCTGATCTGCTGTTCTTTTATTTTAATCCCAGTTATAAACCAGTGAGAGAACAGCTTGGGGATTGTTGGTGTTCCCTCTCTTCTGGGTGCCAGGGAGGCTGTAAATGGAGGTTGGGTGAAGTATTTGAGTGGAAATAGTTCTCTCAGGTGTGCCACATTTGGGATTTAATTTCCATAGGGATAGCAGATGACTGATCATTCTTCCATGCTGGTGTGGATAACAGGACAATCTTTACCAGCAGATGTGGGTGCTAAAACCCCTCAGAACACAAACCAAGCGCTACCTTTGATTTCACTTCCCTCTCCAAGAACAAACTCTTGTCTTTTGCCACGAATTCCCCAAGTGGGGGGATTCCTGGGAAGTGACTGGAGTGGCCATTTGTGGTTCCCAGCTGGAGGCCTTTCGGACGCTGCTGTTCACGTCGGACGGGGAGGAGGAGAGGAGGATGGTGGACAACTTCCGCCCGCTGCAGCCGCTGATGGACCGCACCGTGCGCTCGTCCTTCCGCCCCCAGCTCAGCCCCTAGCTGGCCCTGCACCCTCAGCATTTCCCAGCATTTTCCCTTCTAGCTGTGCTCCTTAAATGTCCCTAAGGAAGCTGGGAGTATTTTTTTAGTTTTGCTTTTTTTTTTTAAGAAGTGAGTAATATTAACCCTTAACGAATTGATTTGTTCCGAGGCAGGGGTCAAGAAGGAATTATTAAGACAGTTGAAAATAAGGAGAGGAGAGCTCATCCCCTGCTCCTTCTCTGAATTGTTCTGTGTTTCTTCAAATGCTCTTTCAGTGCCTTGCATAAATTAATAATCCTGGGTAAAAATTGTTAAAAAGGAGAAAGTGGGAAGAAAAGAAAAATATCAGTACTTTGGTATCAGTACAGGACTGATCAGGTCCTTTTGGGGAATTGTTTGATGTCTGGGAAGAGAGCTGGAAGGGAACTAGCTTGTTTCAGAGGTATTTTACCTTCTTCCTTTCTCCTTGGATGAGGAGAAGGACAAAAATGATTTCCAGGATCTCTTTCCATTCTGTTGGCTGCACATTCTGTGTTTGATGTGAGTGCCATAGAATGCCCACTGTAACCCCTGCCGGAGCCAGAAGACTTTTTCTAAAACCTTTTAACAACTGTAGAAGCTTTTGGCTTTGGCAGCTTTTGTTTTCCTGTGTTAATAATCTATCAGGAGAAGGGAGGAGAAGAGAATTCACCAGTATCTCAAGACTGGCAAGAGCAGTGAATTAGATTAAAATGTCCAATTGATCCCAGGAAACTGATCACATCAACAGAAAGCAAGATTAGATAAGGCTCAGCTGACCCTCCCAGTGGGATTAGGAGGGCAAAAGGCCAAACCAATTCCTCAAACCAGTGCTAGGAGAGTGTGGACAAAACACAGCACTGAGAAAGGGCTTTTATTTCAGTAACTCAGAGAGCACCAGTGCTCTCTTCAAAGTTTTGCCTTGAGATGTATTTTCCTAGAAAAACACTTATCCAGCTTCAGGACCAATGGGGACCAGTTTGTTTTTATTGCACCTGATGGTAACAAGGTCCAGTGGGGGTTGGAATTAA
The DNA here is from genome assembly GCA_013397555.1 of Urocynchramus pylzowi. NCBI lineage: Eukaryota > Metazoa > Chordata > Aves > Passeriformes > Fringillidae > Urocynchramus > Urocynchramus pylzowi. The sequence continues at coordinate 286,382 of VZRH01005215.1, forward strand.
TTTGTGGACCAAGCAGAGCTGCTGTGTGAGCTGCCAGCTCTGAGCCTTTCCCAGGAGCTGTGGACCAGCAGCTCCAGGGATCACTGACCTCTAACATCCTACTAAACCTCATTTTCTCTCAGGCACCTTTCTCTCTGGCCCTTCATGCTCTGCTGGTATTTAGCAGATTAAATTCCTGCACCAGATTTCTGATGAGGAGCAGTTCTGTCTGTGATCTCCATGGGTTGTGTTTCAGGAATCTTTTGAGGAATCTTTCCTCCCTCTATTTGATTCCTGGTGGGATTCAGTGAAGCCACGACCTGAATCCAGACTTTTCCAATTGGTACTTTGTTTTTTTTAAAGTCCAAGTATTCAGTTTCAAAGCACCTTAACACTTTTCAGTGTGACCCTGATGATTTTAAGGGTTTGAGATAATGTTGAACCAGTTGAGTGCCCAGATCCTGCCTTTCCTTCCTCAATAGCTCTACCTCAGGCTGTTGTTCTGCTGCCACAGTTGTGCCTTTGTCCCCTGCAATGTGGCCACTTCAACTGGAGTGACTCTGGGTGGTGAAAGGAAGGAAATCTCCCTCTATCCCAGTGTAGGATATTTTTCCTGTTGGGAATTCAATGGAGCTCTTGGGTTTCACCCTCCCTGCCTGGGGGAACATTTCCATCTTGGTTGTGCAGTCTCCCCTTGGATGGGGCTGGGATTATCCTGGGATTGTGGAAGGTGTCCCTGCCGTGGCAGGGGTGGCACTGGATGAGCTTTAAGGTCCCTTCCCACCCAAACCATTCCAGGATTTTCTGATTCCATGATCTCAGTTGAACTCTGCAGGCTTTGCCATCATCACACAGATTTTTAGCTACAAAACCACATCAGTGATGATTTTGATGGAGCATGATACATTCTAAAACAAAGCTGGAAGGCATGTCTACAGTTCAGGGAAGAGGAAAAGGATTATTTTACTTTTTGCCTGAATATATAATAATTATGATCCAGTCATTAAGTTTGAGATATTTATTCAGTGCTGTTCTTGCAGACACTTTCTGAGGAGGACCCTGGAGAAAGATGGCAGCAGCTCAGATATTTTCTACTCATTAATAGAAAAAATTGTAATACAAAGACGTCTTAATGTTGCCTTTTATTTAAAACCAGAGCTGCCTCAGGAGCCCTGGGCTGTAGGTGCATCAATCTCCTTATAATTTATGAATGGATCTTTTTAAAAACTTTTGTAATTGCTCAGTTTCTAAATTGCTTTTGTAATTCCACTGAGTTTTTGGATTTCTCTGATCCACTGAGAAGAATCACCAGTTGATCCAGCTTTCCCAACAAACCCAAAAACCAGATTATTTTAGGGAACTGCCAGGGTGTAACTGTTTAACTTCAGCTGCTCTGGAACTCTGCAGCAGCCTCACACTTGCTGAGTTCTCCATGGTTTGTTCCACTCAATCAGATTTTCCTCCTGGATGCGTAAATCCCTTTTGAACCACCCTGCATCCATTGGAGGGAATGTGAGATATTCCCTTCCCAGTGATCCAGTTAAAGTTCTCAGATTTATTTAAAGTTCTTACAGAGATTTACTTTGTTCAAGTATTGTCATGGAAGCTTTGTTAGAGAATAGTGAATTACCCAGTGATACAGTTCAGCTGTGTCTATATTTACATCAAATCACATCTATTATTACTGACATAAAATGAAGAAATTCCCATTTCAGCACTGATCACTTCAAACATCTGGAAACAGGGTTAATGTAGATAAAAAAATCACTCTGCTATAAAAAGAAGTTTTACAGGGGTTTTACATTTATTGCTGTTTCTTGAGTCCTGCATTTATGTGTAGTGTTTTAGCATCTCCTTAAGGCAGGCAGGAGCTCAGCTGCAGGGCAGATTGTTGGAATTAATCTAGAAATGAATGCACTGAGGTTTTTTTGTCTGGTTTTTTTTTTCAGTTTTAACTTTTCTGTTACAATGACTTTATTGACCTTGTGAATGTAAACTTTAGGAAAATAATTGTGTTTAAATCAGGAGATGGGATAGAATTCATGTGCCTTATTCTCTCAGTTCTGTGTGGAAAAATGATTTGATTGTTGGGTTGGAGCTGATTTTGCACAGTTAAGTTAAGAAGGAATCTTTGGGCTCTTTTGGGTGGCACAATACAAAAGGGTTAAAGCACATATTTGTATTTTCCTTGCATAAGAGTCACTTTATTACTAAATACTGCCCTGGGAGGCATTCCTGGGGCAGCAAGTCCCAAGAATTAAAGACTGTCACAGGAATAACTCTGGGACAACTCCCTGCAAAGGGAGGAGAAGGTTTGGAGGTCTGTGCTGGTCTGATTCCAGCTGCCTTTCAGGATTCCTCTGAACTGCTGCCCTCACCTTGTCCTGGGTGACTTCACAGTGGGACAACTTCCTCTGATGTTGGAATGTTTGATCCCTGTTCCTGCATTCCAGAACTTTTCCTCTTTAGGTGTTCCTGCCCATTTTTGTGCTGCCTTTTCTGTCAGGGATGACAGGAGGGTCTCCTCTGGTTTTGGAAGCTCCAGAATTGGAGTTTGCTTTGATCTCCACAGGGTTTTAGAGGACTGGAATTCTGCTTTGGATGAAGGGTCCCCTCATGCCTTAATTTGGGATGTTTTAACTTGTATTTCCTGACACATCTTGGTGCTTTTTTTTTCCTTTGTGCATTTTGTTTTTGTGGCCTTTATGACATTGTGTATTTAAGGTGTGTTACCTGTCTGACCATAACTGAAATTGCTGTCTGCAGACAACACCTGGAACAGGGAATGCTTTATGTTTTCCTGGGATACAGGCCCTTCCCCACAGTTTTTCCCTGATGTATAGAACCCTTCAGCTGCTGCATTTTACACTGTTACATTAGTGTGCAACTACAATAAAGGAACAGAGAAACCCATGCCTGTATCTCGTTGTGTAATTAAGATTTTCAAGTAAAAAAATTTAAAAAATCAGATTTCCTGTCAAAAGAGATTAGAATCCCTCTTTGGGAATGCCCCCAGTTCATTAGGAGCAGAGTCTGATCAGCTGTCAGATGTTCTGTGATACTTCCAAGCTCTGAAAGACTCTGCTGAGCTGTGTTAGAATGAAAGCACAAAGAGCTCTCTGTGCTGCTGAAGGGTATCCCATGATTGGTCACACCCAGCCAGATGCCACAGGCCATCTCCAGCAGCATTCCAGGCTTTCAGGATCTCTCCTGAACCCCTGCACTGGACACTGCCCGTTCAGCTGGACCTGTCAGCTGAGCTCCTTCCTCTGTCCTTCATAAAACTGAGCCTTGAGCTGTGTGGTGTGACTCAGCTGCTGCTTGTGGCGACAAAAATGCAATAAATAACCTTAAAAATCCCCTTTAAGTCAATTAAATTACTGATACCAATTAAAAGTTGATCTAAGAGAGTGGGTTTAGATTAGATACTGGGAAGGAATCATTCCTGTGAGGGTGGGAGGCACTGGCATAGGGTCCCCAGAGCAGCTGTGGCTGCTCCATCCCTGGAGGTGTCCAAGGCCAGGTTGGACAGGGCTTGGAGCAACCTGGGACAGTGTCAGGGTTGGAACTGGATGAGCTTTAACGTCCCTTCATCCCAAACCATCCCGTAATTCCATGAATTTTGGGTGAAATAAGTGTTAATTTCTGTCTCACAGCTGAGCCACACTTGGAGTCCAGCTGTCACCCAGACAGGTTTTTGTTTAGCTGGATTACTCCAAAGTTTCTTTTGATAGGAAAAACAGGAGATTCCATTCTTGGTCAAGGAGTCCCCCTAAAATAATTGTAGATAATGTTTCTAGAAGGTTCCCCAATTGTGCTGGTGTGTGGGCAGCCCATTTTCTTCTGGAGAAAGAGTGGCCTGGGTTAGGAGTGAGGCCAGCTCTGCACTTATGACCATTTAATGGTTCTAGAAGCTGCCACCACTTCCATTTACCCAGGAAAAGCAGCTCTGAGCTCTTTATCAGCACAGCTGAGGTGTTTGCTGAAGAAATGGGGGATTTGCTGCCAGCAGGGTGGCTGGACAAAGCAGCTTTTCCAAATAACTGGTTCAAAACATCCCCATCCCTCCTCACAAATGGCCCATTTGCTCCTGTTCCTGCTCATTGTTTGTGCTTCTGACAAATCATTCCTCCCCTCCTCCTTTTTGATGTGCCAAACCGTGAGTGTTAGCACATGGAGAGCTGATGGGATAATCAAATAGTCTTCAAAGATCCTGCGGAAGAACTCGGGGGCCTGAGGAGAGCTAATGCTCAGGGCTGGGCTGATAACAGCACCCGCCATTGGCAGGTGCTTTGAAGATATGGGCTCTGGGAACACACCCCAGTGCCAGGCTGGTGTTTTCTCAGGAATACAAATGGAAAAACAGTTGCAGAATGAACTCCCATGCAATAATTTGCAAGAGAGTCAAGCACAGGTTGGCTTGGAACAGGGCAGTTCAGTGGCTGCTGTCCCAGGCCTCTGGAGCCTGGGGTTTCCAGTCCTCAGCTGTGAGTCCAGGAAGAAATTCCCTTTTGGAAGAATTAGAACAGGATAACTCTGTCCCATTCTTGTGAGAGTTCATGGAAATGACTGTGTGGGTTCATATCAGGTGTAAAATGCCCATGGTGGGATTATTGGGGCCAGCAATTGGACTTGATCCCTCTGGGTCCCTTCCAGCTCAGGGGATCCTGGTTCTAGGTTGTTATTGGCCTTGAGGAGCTTGGCCTGGAGCACTGGAGAAGTAAATCCCTTGATGAATTATTTTATTCCCCCAAATATATAACTGAGTTTGAGTATTCATCTGGAAACACCTAAAGCAAATACTTAATTAATAATTAATACTTAATTTCAATCAGTCCAGTGTGCTGCATCCTGATGTAACAAGGCTGACACAGGGATAATCCCATATGTTGTAAGTATCTGGTTCTTTTCCTGATTTCATGGTCCTGGGATAAATCATGAAATGCAGTAAAGAAGAAGAATGGCCTGTAATGGTAAATTAGTAAATTTAAAAAAGGCTTTTGGGGTTACAGAAAACTTATGATAAATGTTTTGTGGTTTATTTTTAATTAATTGTCAGAGTCTTTTCAGTCTCTTCAGGATCCCATTTCTCCTTGAAAACTGGAGGAATGTGCTTAGTGCCAAAGTTATTTCTGTCTTTGCTCTCTTCCAGAATTTGGATGTTTACCTAAAGCCAGCAGCAGATTTTTGAGCCCCTGAGCAGCCACTAGATGTCAGGTTTGGATTAGTGCTCCAAGGATTGGGCCGGTTGGGATGCTGGAATGGCTGGAAGTGGTCATGATGGAAATGAAATGTAACTGAAATGTGCCCTTTCCCCCCAGAATGTCCATCTCACGTTTCCCTGGAGTTCTCTTGGAGAAAACCTTCCAGCCCAGCTCCTGCCTGTCTGAACCGTGCACCGAGGGGGCTCCAGGAGGATGAACCACCCTTGGGCTTTGGAGCTCGGGCACCACTCCTTGTGTGGCAGCACTGCCTGGGAAGCAGCTCCTCACAGGTACACTTCCACCCTCAGAGGCAATGTTTGGAATCAGAGCTTCCAGGCTGGAGCCTCTGAGCTCCTCTCCTCCCACCAGGGCAAGAGGGAATCAGAATTTGCTGAGGCATTGTCTCTTTGGGCATCATTGTACCCCAGTGATTCTCCTTGGATGCAGAACCTCTGCCTCCAGTGAGGCACACATTGCCTGTTTTGCCTGCACAACTGCCAGATGGGTGAATTATTTTACATTTTCGTTTTGCAAACAAGCATTTTGGTGACTTTGCCATCTGTCAGATTTGAGATTGGTGACTCATTAATGTTTCAGAGAAGCCTTTTTGTCAGTTTTGGTGTCTGCCAGGAGGGGCTGATTCCTGCAGCACCTCTGCAGAGGTGCAGGTGATGCAGCCAGGGGCCTTGCCCTGTGCTTGTGAGCTGGGATGGAAATGGATGGGGCTGGGGGAGCTGGGAGAGGCAGGATATATATACATGCATGTCTGTATGTCCTGTATATCATACATGCATGTCTGTATGTCCTGTATATCATACATACATGTCTGTATGTCCTGTATGTCGTACATACACATCTGTATATCCTGTATGTCGTACATACACATCTGTATATCCTGTATATTGTACATACACATCTGTATATCCTGTGTATCATACATACATGTGTGTATACATGTATACATACTCAGGGACCCGCTCTCCTCTACAGGAACTCTCCTTTACACAGCGCCCATGCTGCAGGGCGGAGAAGCGCCGCTCACACCCCTCCCCTGCGGGCACCGAGTGCCACCCGGGGCCGAGCTGCGGGGTGGCACTTGCCTCCTTCTGTCCCCTTTTGGGGCTCGGGGACGGCGGAGGAGCCCTGGCAGGGAGCGATGAGGGCCCGAGCGGACACTTGCCTCCTCCTGTCCCCTTTTGGGGCCCGGGGACGGCGGAGGAGCCCTGGCTGAGAGCGATGCGGGCTCGAGTGGGCATTTGCCTCCTCCTGTCCCCTTTTGGGGCTCGGGGACGGTGGAGGAGCCCTGGCAGGGAGCGATGAGGGCCCGAGCGGACACTTGCCTCCTCCTGTCCCCTTTTGGGGCCCGGGGACGGCGGAGGAGCCCTGGCTGAGAGCGATGCGGGCCCGAGCGGGCACCCAGCGGCTGCCGCGCACCCCGGCGGCGCTGCAGCATCCCCCGCTGCTCCTGCCCTCCTCCTGCCGCTCTCCTCCTCCTCCTCCTCCTCCCCCCGGAAAGCAGCCCGGCCCACCGCCGCCGGAACAAAAGGGGCGGCCGAAGGTGGCGGCGTGGCCGCGCCCGCTGCTCCCGCCGCTCCGCCACCATGTCCGCCAGCGGCGGCAGCTCCCCCGGCAATGCCGTGAAGAAGCGGAGCCCCGGCGGCTCGGCCGCCTCGCTGGCGCAGGAGGACGAGAAGCAGGCGATGGAGAAGATGCTGGAAGGGGCGCAGGAAAACGGCTGTGCCCGCTCGCCGTCGCCCTGCGGCTCGGCGGAGGGGGTGACCCTGAAGCGGAACATCACCCTGCTGAACGGCGTGGCCATCATCGTGGGCACCATCATCGGCTCCGGCATCTTCGTCACCCCCACGGGCGTGCTGCGGGAGGCCGGCTCGCCGGGGCTGTCGCTCGTGGTCTGGGCCGTGTGCGGCGCCTTCTCCATCGTGGGCGCGCTGTGCTACGCCGAGCTCGGCACCACCATCACCAAGTCCGGCGGGGACTACGCCTACATGCTGGAGGTGTACGGCTCCCTGCCCGCCTTCCTCAAGCTCTGGATAGAGCTGCTCATCATCCGGCCCTCCTCGCAGTACATCGTGGCTCTGGTGTTCGCCACCTACCTGCTCAAGCCCATCTTCCCCACCTGCCCCGTGCCCGACGAGGCTGCCAAGCTGGTGGCCTGTCTGTGTGTCCGTAAGTAGCCGCTCGTGGCGTTCAGCTGACAGGCAGGAGGGGCACATGGGGCTTAGGGAAGGAAGTCCTCCCTGGGAAGGTGGGGAGGCCCTGGCACATGGTGCTCAGAGAAGCTAGGGCTGCCCCCGGATCCCTAAAGTGTCCAGGTTGGAGCATCCTGGTCTAGTGGAAAGTGTCCCTGCCCATGGGACGCGATGACCTTTAAATTCCCTTCCCACCCAAGCCATTCCATGATTTAGTGACCCTCTGCAGGTCCCTGCTGTCCTGCTCCACGTGGTTCCTCACTCCCCATCACCTTCCCCTAAAGATCTGCACCATCTCTCCTGTGCTACGCTGGCTGCATCCTGGGGGTTTTTTGGCCACTTTGAATAGGCACAGCAGAAAATGTGGCCCCACCCGTAATAAATTGAGCAGAAAATTCCCCAAATGCCAGCTGTGGGCTAGTGAGGCTCTCTGATTCCCGAGCAGCGTGCGATAAACGCAGCGTGCGTTTTTCCTGGGAGCTGGGATAGGATTTCTTGTGCTCTCCCACAGGACCGAGCCCTGGCAGGGTGAAACCCCCTTGTGCCCAGGCTCTGCAGGGCCCTGTGGACGTTGGTGTGCGGCTTTGGGTGAGGATAACAATTATCTGTCACCAGCAACTGGTGCTGAACACGCCCCTGAGCTGCTTTCAGCACCGGTTGTGAGAGCAGATATTTCCCGGCCGTGTGTGCGCTGATACCGCGCTCAAAACCTGCTTTTGTGGGGTTTCTTTTTGCCAGCAAACGTTCTCTGTCTGTCTGTCTGTCTGTCTGTCTGTCTGTCTGTCTGTCTCTGGGGCGGTGCCTTGCAGAGAAGTTCAGTCACACTGGGGTGAATTCAGGGCCAGGGATGCCAGCCTGGCACACAGAGCCCTGCCAGGGCAAGCAGATCCTCCTCATGCACTTTTTATCACCTCTCTGCTGTTTTGGGGTCTGCGGTTTTGCCATTCAAGTCCTATTTTCTGTTTCTCTGGTGACTGCAAAGTCACCCCATCCAAATTCCCAATCCTTTAGATACAGGACCATGCCCTGCCTCTTCCCTCCTCATTTCCCGTTCAATCTGTTCTGTTCCACTGGAATTTAATGCCTTCATAAAGATGTTTATTAGGAGCAGATATAATTTTTGTGAGAGCTTTATAAATCAATTATTCACTGTACAAAATCACAGCCAGGTGATCTCTGTATTTTTGCATTTTGAGTGATGAGGAGGAAGCTGCTCGGTGGTGCTGCCCTTTCCTAGGATTGTGTGAGATTCCTTCCCCCTCTGAGGATCTCAGGCATCCCAAAGCTGTGGCACATGGTCGTTGTGGGAAGATATATTGTCTGGAAATGTCTCAGAGCCAGCCTGACCCGGGCTTTGGGAGGTAAATTATATGGCTAATTATAGGATTGATAACAGGCATGGCAGTGGGTTGTGCTCTCTTCAGGCAAGATTGAAACTTCTCAGTCCCCAGCTGAATCTTTAGGAATATAAAAGTACCTGGGCAGGCATGTGGATTTCCATCCAAATTTTTCACAGTGTGGAGAGTGTTTATTAGGGAAATTTAATCATTTAACTAAGGGAGCTGTAAACTGGTCAGGGAATAGTCCTGCTGATGAGTGTGTTGCCTTTTGGAAATTTGATTTTTGAGCTTTGCTGCTGATCTGCACTGTGTTCCTCAGGACACACAGGAGAGGGGCAGGGATGCACGTGGCATTTGTGTTCCTTGCTGAAAAACCAAGGAATTAGGATATAATTTAAGGTTTTTCTTTGCTGCCTTATGGCAAAGTTTTGCCGTGCAAGCACAGATGGAGCTGGCAAAGCCTTTGAGGATGTGCTTCTAACCAAAATTGACTTCATCTTCAGGATCATTCCCAAAACGGGTCTGTGTTCCCATTTTATTGCTCAAAGCCCAGGTCAGACCTGCCCATGTGGGATCTGTTCACTGGTGAGGGATTTGCAGCATGAAACTCCTTGGAGCCAGCTCTCATTCCTGTTTGTGCTCCTCCAAGAAAAGTCTCCAGCCTTCCTTTGGTAGCAATTAGGATTTCCCTGGGGCAGAATTTGTTCTTGAACCTTTATCCTGAGCAGCCAAGGGAAGGGTTTGGAGTTCTCCAAATCTGCATCATCCCCATATGTTTCTCCTTTAAGCTCTGTTCCCCCTTGCACTGCTGGCTCTTGCTTTGTTTATGCTTTGGGTTAAGTTTGGGGTTCTCTCCTTTGCTCCAGGAGGTTTGTTCATCCTGCAGCTCCTTCAGCAGGGCAGCTTTTGGGAACTTTGATTTTTGGAACTTAGATTTTTGGAATCAGCTTTTCATCTCCCCGGTGCCAAAACCACACCGTGACCCAGGAACAATAAACGAAATAAATCTGTTGCAAGGGCTCACACAACACTTGTGGGGACTCACAAACAGCTTTGTTCAAACAGAAACTGCCCAGAGAGAGACTTTTTATTCTTTTCAAAAGCTCTGGAGTAGGAAAAAAAAATGACCTATTTGTGCATAGGCTGTTGCACATACATGAATGAGTTACCTCAAAATGGGGGAGAGCAGCTTGGGAAGCAGCAGAGGAATTTGGGACCTGGGGCTGGAGTACAGTAGCCAAAATCCAGCCTTGCAGAACAGTCCCAGCTCTATTCCTTGCAAAGTTTGTATCTCCACACGAAATGCACTTGGCTGCACAGTTTGTAGTAAGAGGAGGAATAACTAAAGTTATTTGTTTCCACTTTGCTGCTGTTGGAGGGTTGAATAAATCATGTGTTGTTCAGAATTTGCCACCATGAACTTCATAGAATGAATTAATGCATTAAGAGAATCTAAATCACAGGCTTGAGTGAAAGGAAAAAATGATTGGAAGAGGGAATTTTGTTCCTCTGGAAGGTGCTGAGGAAAACAAGGTGGGTGGTAAGGAGAATTTACCTACAAATAGGTATTTTCTGCCCTGGAGGTTGTAATCTACACACAGTTGGTATGCAGGGCTTCTTTCATGGGCACCGGGAGTGCCTGTGGTGTTTGCCACAAATAAAAGCTGGCAATCCACTCCAGGGAAGTCTTCCTGGAGCAGGAGGGGTCAGGCTGTTCATCTTTAGCCTGGCTCATTTCATGTTCCCCAAAAATTTGGCTGAAGACTTTGCAGGCTGCAGGTTACTTGGGTGATTCAGAAGCTTGAGCATCTCTTTTATCTGTGAGATTGGATGGTTGATACTTTACAACTGATAACACAAAATCCATCCATGTTTGGTACAAAAAATTGGAAGTTCAGGAAACAGAGTTTGTGCATTTGTGTGAAAAACCAGGAATAATTTGAATTCTCTCACTTCTGAGCTCATCTAAACCAGTTTTACCCCTTCTGTAGTGGGTGGAGGGACAGTTATTAGGTGCTGAATTTGCATATTTGATGATTCACATTACAATGTCAATATTGGACATGGCAAAGAATTAAACCTTGGATTCTGTGCTCTGTCTCAGGTGTGAGGGCCTCAGGTTTTCTTTCCATCCTGCTGCCACTTGTGTGAACATTTCTTCAATTCAAGTTGATAAATCCTAACAAAAATCAGTAAAAATCACCAGTACACCCTCTTTGTTCCAGAGAGGGCTCAGGGATGGAAGGTGTTAAACTGATTTATTAAAGCTGCCATGACTATTCCTCATTTCCCACTGTTAATTTGCAGATTTCCTGCTTGCACCTTCCCAGGTTTGGGTTGTGGTGCAGTGAATTAATTCCCTGTGGATCAGGGAGACAGGAATGAAGCTGCTGCCAGCCCTGAGCTGGTTCTTGGTGTTCCACAAGTGCCTGAGCTGTTCATCCCACACATCTCACACCCTGAGAGCCACACACAGCTTCTTCTAGATTTCCCTGATTTCCTGACAAGAAAATCTGCTCCACAGTGGAAAACTGGGATTGAACTCGATGATTAATCCTTGTGGATCTTTTCCAGCTCAGGATAGTCTGTTGTTTTAATTTTGTTCTTGCTCTTTGGTGTCATATCAGCAGTTTGACAGTTTGCTTCTGAATTCATGTCTCACTTGTTAATTAGATATGCAAATCTGGCACTAATAACCCCAGCACAGCAATATCAAAGCCAGGGAATTTTAATCTTCCTCAAAATTTACCTAAACTTCTTCACTGCTTCTGAGCTCTGCTGTTGGGCACTCCTCCTGCAGGGCTGGAATTCCAGGGAATGCTGAATTTGTCTCTTCTGTTTTGAGCAGCAGAGAGTGGAAGGATGAGGGCAGAGCTGAGGCAGGTCTGAGAGCACTTGTCCTGTGGAAGTGCCTGACACTCCTGAGAGAAGGAATCCAACCAAGAGTAGCTACCAAGTTGTCCAGAAAGGAATATCCAGTGTCATCATTCCACCCAGAAATCACAGATCCTGTGGGAAGCAGGAATGTCTTTATTTGACATCAAGGTTTTGCTGCCAGGCTCAGCTCTTTTGCAGGTGTGTGGATTTTCACCTCATCAGATATTAAGTGGTGAAAAGCAAACACAAAACACACCCAGGGCCAGTCTGCCTGAGATGGGTTCATTCTGCAGCATTGCTGCTTTTAATTAATCAGCCAGGACAAGCTGGGTGTGAAGCTTTGAAGATTTCTTTTTCCCTCTCCAGAAAGGTGGATTAAGGGACTAAAGCTCCATCAGCAAATTGCCCTTGTTGGAGTGGAGGGGAAGGAAGGGGTCTGTGGAATCCCTGCTGGATGGCAGAGGCTGCCAGGCTGAGGTTGCTTTTTTTAATCTGTATTTAATTAGAGCAGCATTAATGAAACCAGACTCTGACACTTGCAGGACTCTCCAGAATTCAATGAGGGTTTGGAGGGCTCTTGAAACACACAGGGAGCAGCCACTGCAACTCCAGCACCCCTCTCCTGGCTCTCACAACAATTATCCCATTAAATGACACTGTGCTTGAATGATTTATGTTATCACTGAGATCATTCAGAGTCTTTCTCCTCTGGCGTGAACAAACTGGGAAGGTTTTTGTGGAAAACCCCTCCAGGGTCAGCCTCATTTAAAGCAGCATCCCTTATTTTGAGTATTCCAAGAGTTCCTTAGTCCCAGGGTCAGACGTGGCCACAGGTCTGGTCCAAGGGATGGGAAATTCAGTTTTCCCAGCCAGGATGCAGAGCTGAATTCTGTGCACATAAAATACCAGCAGGTGCTGCTCCCTGTTAGGAAGATGCTTCTGTGAGGTGAGCATGGAGTTAGTTTGGGATGGCTAATTTGCTGGGAATGGGAGAAACAGAGAGAAAGAGCTTTTCCATATCTTTTCTCCCTGTATTTTGTTTGTCTTCCTGAGGTGAAGTGTCCTGTTGGTGGAATTGCTGTGTCATGTCCTCTGGAAACCTTGGCAGTAAATCACAACCTTTTTCCTAAGGAGCCAAAATAGCAACTCCTGCCTCTAGATAGGAGCCACCTCCCCCAGCACTCAGGAATTCTTTGGAGTTTTCCTGTGTCAGTGTCCTGCTGTTATTATGGGATAGGGGTGTTGACCTGTTCAGGGTGTCTGGGGCTGTTTGTTGGGACATCCAGAGCTCTTGGCCTCAGGGTAGATTTGGAGATGATCCCTTTTTTAAACTCCTTGGTAGGGTAAGTTTGCCTTCTCCTTGTTGATGCACCCATTCCCTATTGCTGTTTTGGGAAGAGGAATAAAAAGGGAACTGGGAAGCATTGCCAGGGATGTTGATTATTATAAGTAGATTTTAATATAGACACATTTGCTCTGGGGCCAGGAGCTTTCCAACAGCCTCATGTGCCCCCAGGCCTTTCCCTTTCCAGGACTGACTGCCCTGGGTGTTAAGTTTCTCCAGGGATTTGTCCTTGCAGAAATATCTGCAAAGTTTCCCCTCTGCTTTTTCCCTTCCCCACCTTGCAGGGCACAAAAGTCTTCAGTCAATACCTGCCAAGTTGAAATATCCTGAAGCATTTTCTGCCTGTGACCTTGCCTGTCCCACGTGGGAATGTGCAGTTGGAAACAGTCACCACAGATTTTTGGGAGACACTGTGGCATCCCAGCTGCTGGAATATAAAATTGTTGGGGCTGTTTTGCCATGGTGATTTGATTTTCCCATGGGTTTAATCCACTCTAGTCAGTATAACTTAATTTTTTTCTTTGTCCTGTGTGGATTAACTGTCACCTGCACTTCATGTGGAGGGAAAGGAGCAGCCTTTCCTGTGGGATGGAAAAGGGAAAGGAGCTGGAGCTGTTCTGGGAGTAATTGTGAGGGCAAATCAACATCACCCAGTGGCAGATGGTAGATGGGAGCATCATCTTACAGTGGCAAGGGCCAGGCACTTTGGAAAGGTGAGTTACAGAGTCATGCATGATAGAACAGTTCACAGTCCTTGTTTTCCTGGCAGGGAAGCTGATGGAGGGGATTTCTCTTCATTTTCCCTTCAATTTCCCTTTATTTTCCACAACTTCCCGACCTGCTGTGTGTTATCACAGGGTACTGTGATACCACAAACAGGAATCCCTTGGGAATTAAGAGCAAGTTAATGAGTTTAGTCCCTTAAGGGCAGCTACTTCCACACATTCATCCATGTTCCAGAGGTGGAATCACACTGCCAGCACCACAGGTCGGGCCCAGGAGGTGAAATTAGGGACAAAAGGGACATTGTGCAAGTGTGTGTGACCCCACAGGCAGCTGTGCCAGCACCTCAGGAATTCCTGTGCTCATTCCAGAAATTTCACCTGCAAAGCTGCTGAGGAGGATCTTGGGCTGAGCAAGCTCCTGTCACCCCCAGCCAGTTCCATGTGGGAACTGGATCTTTGTCCATCTCCCTTATCCTGGGAAAGCTGCAGCTGTGTCTGTTGGACAGGAATGCTGCCAAGGCTGTTGCATCAGAAGAGGCAGGCCAGGTTCAGCTGTGTCCTGCTCCATTCCCACTGTTTGCTCTGGGCACAGCCTCAGCTCTCCCATCCTGCCTGTCCCCAGACCCTCAGGAGCTGTTGTTCCATGGATGTGTTCTAGGTGGGATTGATCCATTTCTCTGTCTGCAGTTTTTCCTGTTGACCTCTAGGAGTTGTGTCTGGCAAAGAGCTTGGGAGGCAACTTCAAAAGGATACAGCCATAAAATGGGGATTGTGGGTAAAGTCCTGGGTCTGGTGTCACATTAATCAGTTTGTCCTTGTTCCTATCAGGAATGGGGAATTCCCTGGCTGTGCAGGTGAGTGCTAGTGGAGCAGGTTCAGTGAGATGCCTGAAGCCAGCAGGGACTGCAGGACAAAGGAAATACTGAAGCCAGACCTGCTGGTGTGTTTAGAAACTCCAATTTCCCTCTGTGGTTTGAGTTGCCTTGGAATGAGGCTGGGCTGGAGCAGTCTCTGGAGGGGTGAAGGGATGAACATCACCTGGACAGCAAAAACCAGGATCTCTCCTGCCAGAGTCAAGAGTAACAAATAACCCGAGCTAGATTAGGTGTAGGGGAACCTTTTGTTATTGTGAGGGTGGGCAGGCCCTGGCTCAGGTGCCCAGAGCAGCTGTGGCTGCTCCTGGATCCCTGGCAGTGCCCAAGGCCAGGCTGGAATGGACTTGAAGCAACCTGGGACAGTGGAAGTTGTCCCTCCCCATGGGATAGGAACAAGAGAAGCTTTAAAGTTCCTTCCAACCCAGACCAGTCTGGGATTCTCTGAAAAGTCACCCCCTGTCCATCTGCCATCCCTTCAGCTTTCTAACACTTATTATCCCAATTATGTAAAGCTTTGGAGAGGGGCTGCTGGCTCAGCCAGGCCGTGGCACGTCAGGTCATGCTGAAATCCTTGTTCCTCGAATGATTCCTGAGCACAGCCCTGATGGGTCACTCCAAAGCTCTGCCTGGCTGCTGGCTGACAGGGTTGGAGCCTTAGGAAAACACTGCAGGAATTAGGGCAGCACAGCCTGCTCTCTGTATCAGTGCCCTGATTTGTGGTGGAGCTGTGCAGCTTTGCTGTGTTTTTCCTGGAGTGATTCAGCCGAGGTGAGGGAATGCTGCCAGGAGGATCCCACAGCCCCTGCCTGCCAGGGCAGCATCTGGGATCAAAGCAATCAAACTTGCTGCCCTAAGAAATCCCAGCCTCTTGAGAAGCTCAGCAGCCACTGGAATTTGTCCTGGAGTTTTATGGAAAAACTTTCATCCTGTTTGTTGTCTGTAAGATTCTTCCTGATGGGAGAGACTGGGGGATTCTTGGCCATTCCTGTGTTGGAGTATTGAACTGGAGAAATGCCACTGTGCTCCTTTAGGAAAGACAAATATTATTGTAAAGGGGGAAAAGCAAAGCAGAGGAAATGTGACTGGCAGGGCTCTGACTGATGACCATGGCAGAAACTTCCAGCCCTGTTTACTCTCTGATCCCAAAGTGTTTTCTCATTTTTAGGGAGTCTGTTATCTGGCACTGATGGGGCTCTGGGGCTGAACTCAGACACTTGGACTGTGTAGGAAACTTTTGCCTTTCATTTTCACCACCACCTTCCAGAGGACTCTGTACAGAACCAGAGCAGGGGAAACAGCCCCTAAAAATGAGTGTTGAAGTGGGGGTGAAGCAGTTATTGTCACAGACACAGAATGCCTAAACGGGGTAGGGAATGTCACTGTCACACCTCTCAGGGCTGTCTTCACCACGACAGCAGCAGCAGCAGGGTTCTAGATGGGTGAGCTCATCCTCTGAATATCCCTCTGTAAACAAGGGCAGATTTATTTTTAGCATAATCACTGGTCAAAGGGAATCCTGCTCCAGAGCTCACTGCCCTGAGGATTCACTGGAGATGCTTTCACTGGCTGAATTGGGAGTTTGCTGGGAGACATTCCCTGTGTTTCCTTGTCCCCTGTAGCACTGTAAGGTCACTTGGTTAAGCTGTGTTTCCTCCTCGCTGCTGTCAGACCGTGTCCCTTTGCCCTGTCCCCAGAGGCAGACGTGTCCCAGTGTCCCTCTGTGGGGTCAGAGCTGTGACCCCACAGGACAGGGCTGCTCCAGGGGCTGGGAACCCTGCAGGCCTGTCCCTGTCTCGTATCTCCTGGAGGGGCCTGGCTCAGGGACAGTGGTGTGGCACATCTGTCACCACAGTCACTCACCTCTACTCCTGGCTAGAGCCCAGCTCGTGCTGTCCTGTGACCCCAGTGTGGCTCTGCTACCCCAGAAACAGCTCAGGGTCATTTCAGTCTCAGCCACACTCCCAAAGGGGCTCCAAGGGCACGGCACAAAATCCATCTGCAGTCCCTGTTTACTGCAGGCTGTCACCCTGTGGGATGGGTTGGATCATGCACTTTCCTTCCTGACACACACAGCTCTCACTTCTCCACACCTGAGGTGCTCCTCTGTCGGAATGGCAGCAGATCCTGGAGATGGGAGGGTGGGGGAAAGAGCCAATGATCCTGGGAGCCATTGGATCCTGGGACACTGGCACAGGCTGCCCCTGGATCCCTGGCAGTGCCCAAGGCCATCCTGAATGGAGCTTGGAGTGCCCTGGGATAGTGGAAGGTGTCCCTGCCCTTGGCAGGGGCGGGACTGGATCTGTGAGATCCTTCCAACCCCACCCACTCTGGGATCAGCTCTGGGCTCTAAAGTGGGCATGCAGCTCCACACACCCTCAGGAGAGGGACTGGGATGTTTTGGGGAGCAGCTGCTTGGCTCTGATCAAGAGCTCCTGTGAAAAGGAGCTGCAGGCTCTGGGAAGGAGCTTTTGCACGAGGGCAGAGGGAGCTGGGAAAGGATCCTGCAGGGAAAAGCCTCCAGCTGCAGGAGGAGATTTGAGGATCTGCTCCTCCCTGAGCTGGTGGTGAGTGCTCAGGCTGGGGCTGGCCAGGGGACAGCAAGGGGTCACTGGGCTGGAGGGAGGGCATCCAGCACGTGGGCACTGTCACCCTCAGTGTGACATTTGCCTGTGTCCATAACAAGCAGCAGGCTCTGGGGAGGGAGCAGGGCACCAAAATATTCAATGATTTGTGAGGGCAGCAGAGCTCTGCCATTATTTGCTCTGCAGCAGGTGAAGCTCAGCCAGGAGCAGAAGCTTTAATCAAGGCCTGGTTCAGGCTGTGCTCTGCCTGGCAGGAATCTCACACTGGCAGGAGCAGGATACAGAGGAGGTGGGGGGAAATATGGCAAAAATAGGTTGGAAGTAAACCCCAGTAGTTTCATTAGCCACAGAGCAACCTGTGGGCAGCAGGAGCTTCTCAGCAAGCAAATACTGCTTGGGGGGCAGTGCCATGCTGGGAGAGCCTCTCCTGCATCCCTAGGGAGCCCTGGCACTGCCCACAGTGGCCCTGGCACTGCTGGCTGAGCAGGGATGGGCTTCTCCCCAGCTCCAGCTCCCCTTCAACACCCTGCAGGTGTTGTTTGTCTCTGGCCCAGGGGCAGGGCAGGGCCAGCTCCTTCCCCTTCAGCAGGGCCATGGTGCTGTGGCCTCGGAGCCTTTGGGGTGCTGTTGTTATAAAATCACCACAGATCAGTCCTGGAGGCTCAGCCTGACATCCCTGAGGGGTTTCCACACACCAGCAGCACTAAAGTTGGGCTGATAGGACAGGGACTGTGGCCAGGCACTTTGGTGCTTGGTCAGTCCTTTTATTTACAAGCCCTCAGGAGTGTTTTCCAGTGGAGCAGTGCCATTCCTTGTCCCAAGGACCACAGGCATTATTACTGCCACCATAAAGGGTGGAATTGAGAAGTGTGAGGCTGCAGAGCTCTCAGTGAGTTTCTCTTCTGGGAAGAGGCTCTGGTTGGTTGGTTTAGCAAAAGAGAATTACTGAAGGGTTGGAAGGACCTTGGAGAACATCCCATTCCATCCCCTGCCATGGCAGGGACACCTTCCACTATCCCAGGGTGCTCTAGGTCCCATCCAAGCTGGCCTTGGACACTGCCAGGGATCCAGGGGCAGCCACAGCTTCTCTGCTCACCTGTGCCAGGTCCTCCCCACCCTCACAGGGAGGAATTCCTTCCATATATCCCACCTAGAGATTCCTTGTGATTTTTGGTGCATTTGGCATGTCTCCCTGGGTGCTGACCTTGTCCCTGTGTGTCCCCTCAGTGCTGCTGACAGCTGTGAACTGCTACAGTGTCAAAGCTGCCACCCGTGTGCAGGACGCCTTTGCTGCGGCCAAGCTGCTGGCGCTGGCTCTCATCATCATCCTGGGCTTCGTGCAGCTGGCAAAGGGTGAGTTCTGTTCCCTTTTCTCCTTTTGGGGCTGTGCAGGTAAAGCAGGATGAGGGGCAAAGCCCAGGAGTCCAACCCCAGCTGTTCCAGAGCTTTACAAACCTCCCCGTTCTCTCAGGTGCTTGGGGGATGTTCCCAGCTTTGCCAAAGGCTGAGGTTTTGTATTTTATTTGTGGGATTTTATATTTTATATCACTGCCAGGCTTGATTTCATGCTCCTGAAACCACTTAAAGTCTTTTCCACTTACACAGAGACTATGGCTTCTCCCTTTGGGATTGAAAATGTTGGTGCTGCTGCACTGGGAAATCTCTTTGTAACATTTTGCTTACAGAGAATTATCTGCATGTGCAAACCACTGCCAGTCATCTTAATCCTTCCACAAACTCCCCCTGCACATTTCCCTTCATCCTGTTCCAGGTGTGCAGTGGCTCAGGCCAGCTCTGGGTCACCCAGGGACACAGAGCCCACGAGGAGCAGAGACTGGAGCTCTCAGCTGGCACTGGCACCTGGAAAAGGACATAAAAATGGGAAGATAAAGCAGATTTTCTGGTGGTTCTGCTGGTTTGCTTCATGCACCCATAAAATCCTCTCAAAGCAGGGAGATGGTTTGTTCCAAACCCATCTGAGTTTGTTCCAAACCTGATTAACTCTCACAGTTAAACCAAAGTGTGGCTTTTTTGTGGGAATAAACAGGACTGTTTCTTGGGGAACAGTCCTGTCCTTGTTTGCTAAAAGGGGATAAAATCTCCAGGGAATCATGTCCCTGCACAGGGGTGTGTCTGTGTGTGCTCGTGAGGCTCTAATTCCTGTCTCAGCTCTGGGAGCCAGTGCTGTCTTTGCAGAATTTCTTGCTTTGTCAGAGGTTTTATTTTCTTCCAGCTCAGTGCAGACACTCAACAGGGACATTGTTTGAGGCTTATCACAAAACACACCTCCTCCCTCTGCCCAGCTCCCCAGCCTGCTCTGCTGGACCTTTTGATTCTCTCCCAGGAGGAAAAGGATAAATCGTGATAAATCTCTTTTAGTTGGTTAACATTTTACCATGAAGATCTTTACAACTGGGCTTTGTTTGCAGACAGAATCTTAATTTGCATCTTCAGAATGTGCTGTTCTTTTGGCCTTTTTGGGGAGGCTGAGCCACTTTCTGCCCTGCTTCCTCAGGTGGAAATCCATGAGATTTGATTCTTGACTTCTCTGTAACCTAGAAGGGATTTCTGCCTTGTTTCTGCTTTCCCCTCCTGTATCCCAAGAGTTGTTTCACTTCCTTTGAAGTTTGTTGCAGTTTCAGGTGGTTGTGGCTGTGCAGACCTTGCAGGGCAGAGAATTCCATGTGATTTATTTTCCTGCTGATCCACCTGGCAGGGAGATCAAAAGCAGTTCCTGGACAGTGACACCTGTAAGCAAAGACTTCTCTCCCTGTCTGAGCAGCCAGGCCTCAAACCAGACTGGATCAGAGTGGGATCCTCAGGATCCACAGCAGATCCTGGTTCACAGTTTGTCCCAAGTGACCATTCCTGCTTGTCCAGAGTCCCACAGCTGGGATTCTGCCTGGGCTCCAACATGGATTTTATTAATCTCCTTAGGGAAGTTCCAAGCTCTCTGCTAAGTCCTTAAGAATGTGCAAGCTCCTTTCCTGTCCCTTCCTCAACTCCCACCTGCAGTTTGCACCTTGCTCCATTTTCCTTTCAATCATTCCAGGTCACTCTGTGCTTTTAGCAGGGATACAGCAAGAAATTGTCTTTTTTTCTTCATTTTTTTATTCCAAAAAAGCACAAAAATTCCTGTTTTCAGTGACAATGGGAGAGCACTGCACTGTCCTCCAGCTTTGTCCCACATTTCCACACCCTGTGCCCATTCCAGTGTTGGTTTTTTTGGACAAAGAGGACTCTTCCCACCAGCAGCTGGGTGACCCCATCCAAGCTGGCAGCAGTTTTGGGGTGAGATCTGCACCCAGCTGGTTTTCAGGGGGAGGGGGGTTATGTATTCCCAGGATGTTGTGGACAATGAACTGGTTTTACTGGTTCCTGTCCCACTGCTGCTTTGTGTTCCCAGTATCCATAAACAGACCAGAAGAGCAACACCACATTTTTTGCTCAAATGTGGAAATTTCTGTGATTTCACAGAAATCTCTCTGCATTAACCTCCCACCTTCAGTTTTTGGCTTTTTCTCTTTCTCTCCTCTCCTTGGCTCTTCTCCTGGTTTGCAGAAGAGCAGGGATCTCTCAAGGACAAAGGACTCTGTGGCAATTTTGCCCCACAAAAGAACATTTCCCTGTCAGCAGCTGTTTCCCATCACTCCTTCCCTGCCCTTTCCAAAGGAGGAGGCTGGAAGTTGGTTTCCCACTCAGCCTTTCAAGTGCTTGGAGGTTGCCTCAGTGGAACTGAGCTGCTTGGGATGAAATTATTTTATTAATCCAAGAATGAAACTTTTAAAAGCCTTTTTGGGGCTGGAAATGTGTGGTTTGAAAAGTCCTGGATTTGGGTATTGGTTTGCAAAATCTTGTGTATGGTCCTCAGTTTATAGCCTGTAAATAACAGAAATAAATTAAACTTAAATATATAATAAATAACTTATTTAAATAACTTACTTATAGAAATAACCTACTTAAATAATAGAAATAACTTAAAACATAGAGAGGATCAGAGATTTTTCATTCCAGTATTACGAAAACAATATTTATTTTGGTTCTCTTATTTTACCAGCTCTCTCAATTAGCTTTCTGTCCAGCTGGGTATTTTTTGGCAGTATTCCTCAGCTGGGGAGTGGGATAGCTGGGACTGGATCATGGAGCAGGTTTGGACAGCAGGTTAGAGGGATATTTTTGCCCTGGATGTGACACAGAGGTCTGTGGTTATGTGCTCTCCATACCTGCACCTTTAAACTTCCTTTAAAAAGTGACTGAGGTATGAAATGGTCAAAAAATCTAGGATTTCTTAAGGATGCCCTCATGCATTTTACAGGTGAGGAAGTTCAGGAAAGGTTTTGATGTCAAAAAACTAGAAATAAACATATCACAGACATGTTTGATATCTATTTTTTCCTGTGGATGATGCCTCAGGGTTTCTGGAATGTTTCTGTGCCCTCAGGCAGCTGGAGCAGGGATGCAGCTCCAGCCCTTGCTGTGATCTCTCACCAGCAGCTCTGCTTAAAAACCTGGAATTGGGCCTTTGGGACTTAGAGAAATACAATTTAACACTGATTTTATTGAATTGCTTTTATTGGATTTATTGTCCCTTTATTTATTGTCCCTTTTCTTTATCCTGGCTGTAAAATCCCTGGTCTGTGGTGCCTCCAGGAGCTGTTTGGTGGCAGCAACATTTTTCTCCCTGCCTCCCTTCCTTGGGCTGTCAGGGATGCAGAGCTGCATCTGCCAGAGCAGCACGGGGTCAATTAAGGACAGAGCAGGCAGGTTTAACTGCAGAGCAGAGCTTAGGCTGGGCAGGAGATTTGGGTTTAATTTGGGTGCTTCTTTTGTTTTCTTTTTTTCCTTAGTTTTATTTGTTTGGTTTTTGGTTTGGTTTGGTTTTGGTTTTTTTGTTGTTGTTTGGTTGGGATTTTTTGTTTTGTTTTGGTTTTGAGTGTTTTCGTTTGTTTGTTTTGTGGGGGTTTGTTTGTTTGTTTGTTTGTTTGTTTTGTAGAATGATGGAACAGTTTAGGTGGGAAGGTACCTCAAAGCTCCTCCAGTCCCACCCCTGCCATGGGCAAGGACACCTTCTCCTGTCTTCAAGTGCTCCAAGCCTGGGAGGAAAGGAAGAGAGGCTCAGTTTTTCCTTCCCTTTCTCTCAATCATGGGATTCTTCACCAAAAAAAAAAAAAAGGCAGGGAAAAAAATGTGGACTGGGAACTACCAAAATAACCCCCAGGGAGAAATACAGAGGCCAAAGGGGTGTTTTCTAGCAAAAGTGATTTGATAAGTGAAAGCAGCACCCAGATGTGTTAACCCCACAGTGCCAGATGTTTCCTTGCACCTGGAGTACTAAAAATGGCATTTTAAGAACCAAGCTCTGGTCATAGAAGGTCTGAATCTTCCTTCTGGTACTTTCAGAACCCTCCCAGCAGAGTTCAGTTCAGTTTCCAGCCACAACATCACCTTCAAAGAGCTTTTTACAAACCATATTGGGGTGGGGTTGGCAGAGCTGGCTGGGGTTGTGCCCTGGGGCAGGCCCTGGCACAGGGTGCCCAGGGAAGCTGTGGCTGCCCCTGGATCCCTGGCAGTGCCCAAGGCCAGGCTGGACAGGGCTGGGATTATCCTGGGACAGCGGAAGGTGTCCCTGCCATGGCAGGGGTGGGATGGGAGGAACTTGGAGGTCCCTTCCCACCCAAAGCAGTCCAGGATTCCATGGTCAGCCAAGGCTCCTGGCACAAGGCTGGAGCTGTGACAGGAGTCTGGAGCCCCGAGCAGGGGGATGTCCCCACCCAGCCCACGCCTGGCTCCCACCAGGGATCTCTCTGGACCAAACCCAGTGGAGAGGAGACATCCTGGGGGCACAGGAGGATGGCAGGGACAGCACTCTCTTCATCCCAAATGCCACTGCCTGTGGTGCTTTTCCAGCAGGGAGCCTTGCAGGGAGGCTCCTTCCTCATCCTCCTGTGGCAGCAGGGACAGGGAAGCAGGGATGGCTGCCACACCCTGCCCCTCTAAATCACAGCAGCCTCCTGCTGCAGATTAATCAGATTATTAATCAGATTAATCAGGTGTCAAACGCTTCTTTTGCTGACTCAGTTCCCTGAATTGTCCCTGGTTTTCCTCCTCCTTTGGGGCTCTGGGTACAGACACCCCGTGCTGAGGGCCCCTTCTCCCCATGGCCGTGTTCCCTCTCCTCGCTGTTGGGGCAAGTTGAAAATATTTAATTATTCTGCAATGCTTTGTGCAGGAGAAGATTGCTGTGCTATTAAAACCAGACTAGACATGACTGGGGAGCAAATGAACATTTTTGAAGGAAGGGCCCGGACACGCAGCGCCTCAGCCGGGCCCTCCCTCAGCCCTCCCGCAGCAGGCCCCGGCTGACCCGGCACAATTACCACAGTCTTGGCAGCTGGAGGAGCCGCAAATGGGCTTTGTGTCACAGCTCGTTACCTTAATTTGGTTAATTGTAGAGCAGAGTGCGTTGAACAGCCGGTTCAAACCAGGCTGGGGCTCTCTGGGGTGCCGGGCATGGGCAGGGCAGTGCCTGGAGCCCGGGATGAGCTGGGGATGCCCCAAAGCTGTGCTTGGCAGCCTCACCTGCACATTTGTAACCTTTGATTTTAGCCAGATCCAAAAGCCTGGGGCTGGAATTGTCGAGGCTTGAAGGATGGAGTGCCTGGGAGCTTCTGTAGATGGTGCAGCACAGCTCTCCCTCCTCCCTCAGCACACCCCGGCCTGCTTGACAAGGTGGGGTTGGATCAAAGGTCCCAATTAGGATCAAACCTAAATAATTTTGGGATTTTTTATCAGGGCTTGTTGAGGGGATGAAGGGTAAATGGTTTTAAACTGGCAGGTTTAGATTAGATAGAAGGAAGAATTCTTTTATGCAGTGGATGGTGAGATACAGGCATTCCTCTGGTTATTTAATTGTGTCCTGACATGCTGCTAAATCCATTTGACCCTGGGGCACAGAAATGGGAAATTGAACAACTCACTGGGAGGTTTTGGGGAGCTCCTGCTCTCCAGAGGTGAGGTGGGAAGGGCAGTGAGGTGTTGGCCACCTCAGAAGAAGGAACATTTGGCTTGAGAGGGTTTTGCCTGTGACAGACAAGGAGGATTGTGGAAGAGCTGGTGTCCAGCTGTGGACAAGAAATAGAATGGTGCTCGTGCTGCTCCTAGATGGGAGCATCCTCCTGGGAGGTGAAGGTGATGGTCCATGGATCAGGGTGGGAACATGGAGAGCCCAAAACCTTTGAGAAGAGATATCCTGAGGGGTGTTTGAAATGCTGGAGAACCTCCTGCTCTCCCAGTCCATCCATGTGCTGTTGCAGTAGCTAATTGCAGGCACTGTGAACAAAATGTGTCTCTTATTCCCATAACAAAAGGCCTGGAAAGAACCAGACTGGTAATTATTCAGGAAGGGCAGAAAATGATGTGGGGAAAGCTGAGCCCGAGGGATGCAGGGGATCACATTCCACCCCTCCTGCTCAGCCCTTTGATTCACCTGGGCTAAATTGAGATTCTGTGCAGAGCCTGCAAGGCAGGAATTGAGGTTAAACTCAGCCTTTTATCAGTCTCTGCATTTTCTGGCTCTCTTGTTGCACTCAGATTTGTTTTTAAAAAGGATTGGTGCATTTTGCTGAGGAGGATCAAATACATCCAGCACGTCCCAAGGGAGATGCAGGGAAGACCTTCCTGGTGAAGGAGCTGCTGGAAAAGAGGTGACTCCAGCAGAGAACAGTTGGGATTGGGATCTGGGCAGGAGGAGCCTCGCACACCTTGGGTTTCCCACTCTGGATGGATTCCCAGGCTGTGGATGAGCAGCTCACACCCACAGCATCCTCCTGCACATGAGATGGCTCCAGCCAGGGAAAGGCAGAGGGATGCTGCTTCCCTGGGGAGCAGAGAGCAATTCCCATTCTGTGATAGGGAATGTCTTTCTACCCTGGTCAGGATTCAGCAGGAGCAGGAGGGAGAAAGGAGAAGGGAGCAATGCCCAGGCTGGAAAGGATCAGGCTAGAGCTGGAGGGTCAGGGAAGGAGGAGGAAAGAGGAGATGGAGCTCTCTCCCCACAGAGGGCAGCTCCACCTCGCTGGCAGAGATTTGGAGCAACCCCATCAGTGACAGATGCTCCAAGATGGTGCTGCAGGAAGAATCCTTATTTCCCAGCACTGGGAAGATGAGTGGGAGCTGTTCCAGGGCCACGTTTGTCACCCAGCCTCTGCAGCAGTGGCACAGGGGAGGGAGAATCTCCAGTGAGGCAGGAAGAGAGGCCATCCAGAGGAAAAATTCCTGCTGCTGGAGCATCCCTGAGCTTTTCCAGCAGCACCTCCTGGGTGCCCTGTGCCGAGGGATGAAGGGTTAAGCGGCAGGCCCTGCTGACTGCCTTGTGATGCAGTGGCTGGGGTGATTAGGAGAGCTCTGTGCCCTAAGAGGAATCACATGGGCTCCCCCTGGGTGCAGAGGTGCCCCTCTGGATCCCACCACATTCCCTGCAC
This sequence comes from Urocynchramus pylzowi, assembly GCA_013397555.1. NCBI lineage: Eukaryota > Metazoa > Chordata > Aves > Passeriformes > Fringillidae > Urocynchramus > Urocynchramus pylzowi. Next base: position 311,996 of record VZRH01005215.1, read on the forward strand.
TCCATCTGGGAGCGTGGCTCTGCCATCCCTGTCCCACAGCCAGCCCCTCCATCAAAGACAGGGAACAAAACAACTGCAGAGCATTTGAAAGCAAAATAAATAAACCTGGGGCTGCTCGGGGAGAGCTGGGACCAGAGGCACAATCAAATCTTCTATTTCTGGCGTTTTCTTTCAAAAGCAGATCCACAACAGGAACTTTTGATCATCAGGCCCTAAAGAAGGTGACTTCTGATATCCAAACCCCCAGAACCTGACTTCCCTCAATCAAAGGGATTGCCACAGGCCTCTGCTTTATCAGGTGGCTGGTGGGACTGGAGGAAATCCTGGGTTTCTGGGGGTTTGGGTGGCTGGTGGAAGTGCAGGAAATCCTGGGGCTTTATCGAAGGCCAGCAGCCTGGAGTTGAGAGGACAATGTGACAATCTCTGTTTGCAAAGCATCTTCCAGCAGGAAGGTCCCCAGGATGTCTCTGGGACATCACCTTGGTGACAGCACGTCGCAGCGTGAGAAAGTTTGGAGGAGTCAGTCCTTGCTTGAGATGAGTTTTTGGGGTCATCATGTGGGGATGAACCCAGCTGGACTGATCCCTGGAAAATTGGAGGGAAAACGTGCCCGTGCTCAGCATCACCCAAAAAGCAGCAGGGTGATAATTAAAATAATTTCATCCTAAGAGCAGCTCTTGCCTCCAAGTTTCTCTGGAGGCCTTTGGGGTTCAGAGCCCGTGGCACTGAGCAGGTTTTGTGTCCTGCAGGTGATGTGGAAAACCTGACCCCTGAGAAATCCTTTGAGGGCACCAAGGTGGGCGTTGGGAACATCGTGCTGGCTCTGTACAGCGGCCTCTTTGCCTATGGAGGATGGTAAGGCACAGCCCTCTCTCCCTTCCACACTGAGCTCAGTTCCAGCTCCAGTGCCAAACTGAAGCTCCTGCAGGGCTCCTTTGTCAGTCCTCTGAGCACCTGCTCTCAATTTGCTGTGAAAAGAGGCCACTTGTAGCCATCCTCATCGGGGAATGATTTGGGTTGGGAGGGGCCTTCAAGATCATCCAATGGGCAGGGACACCTCCCACCATCCCAAGTTGCTCCAAGCCCCGTCCAGCCTGGCCTTGGACATGAGCCACCCTCATTTTCCCACAGGATCACTGCCTGTGCCCCTCCTGGAATCCCTGTGCAGATGAGTTAAACTGGAGGGGTTTATTTAACCAGAATTAACCCCTGTCCTTTTGAAATTACAGGAATTACTTGAATTTTGTGACAGAAGAAATGATAAATCCCTACAGGTAGGTGTGAGTCCTGGCATGAATTCCCTGGGGGAAAAACTGCTGTTTTGGAGAAGCCCCTTGTGTGTTTAACAGAGGAGGAAGGCAAGGTCTTCATCTGGAAAAAGAGAAAACAAGATGAATTAATGACCTTCCACCTCCCTGGAATCAGGGAAAGGGAACAATAATCCCTGCAGGAGCAGGGCTGTTGTTTTCCCTGCTCTCCTGTGCCATGTTATCAGCGCTGGGAGAAATCTCTGCTTCCTTGGCCTGACCCCTCTGTGAGTTATGGGCCAGGAAAGAGCACTCAGGGCTTTATTGCTGCCTTGGTTCAACTCCCACTGAGCATTTGTGCTGCTGTCCATGTGTTTGTGCTGCTCTCCATGTGTTTGTCCCGTGTTCTTCCCATCCTGTTGAGCAAGAGCTGCTTCCTGCTCTGCCCCTGCCTCTCGGGGTTATTTGGGGCCCTCAGCAGAGCAGGACAGTGCTGAGAAATCCCTTCTGCTCCTGGGGAGGTGCCTGGGAGCTGCTGGGAGCTGAGGCTCGGGGGCATTTGTGCAAGAGTCCATCCTGGCTGATCCTGGGGGTGCTTTGGTCCTGCTGGGAAGCACAGGGCTGGATCCGCCCCTTCCCAGAGAAACAGCAAAAGGGGGGCTGCATTTTGCAATTATTTTCATGTCTGCTGGATGCAGTTGTGGTATTTGACTCTGCTCCTGCAGCTTGGAGCTCTGCTGGAGCAATTAGAGTGGCACCAAGCAGGGTTTCCTTTTGCACTTTCCCTTCACAAATGAAATTAAACTGTTGGGAAAGGCAAATTTGTACCAACACAGGCTGTTCACAGACCCACTTAGGCTGTGCCTGAACTCCTTTGAGTTCCCTCAGTCCAGACAGCTGAGGTTAGGTAGAGCCTAAAAACTTCCCAGTGCATCCCTGAGATTCCAATCTCCCCCAGGAATCCCCCCAGCACAAGGGAGCTCCTTTGCCCAGAGAGAATCCCCATGCTGGTGCCACTGGGCATTTTTAAATAAAAGTGATCTTGGATTCCTGCTTGCCCAAGCAGCCAGGGCCTCTCCATGCAAAAAATCCCTTCTGCCATCATCCTTCCCTCTCCATCTGCAGCCTCCAGGCTGTTCAGGGGCCACACAGTCCTTGAGGCTGGAAAAGACCTTTAAGGCTGTGAACCAGCACCATGTTCACCACTAACCATGGCCTCAGGTGCCACATCCACAAAAAAGACCTGTGAACCAGCACCATGTTCACCACTAACCATGGCCTCAGGTGCCACATCCACATGTTTTTGAGGGAGGGGGAGTCCCCCACTCCTTGGGCAGCCCGTTCCCTTGTGGATATCCCCTGTCCCCTGGGAGCAGTGCGTGCCTGGGACACTGCACACCAGAAAAGCCAGAGAACAGAGCGGCTCAGAGCGAGCACAGGAGGCTGGCAATCCCTGGATTCAGCAGCTCCCTCCTGCGAGCTGCTCCAGGACAATGGATGTTTTTTTCCTAGAAACCTGCCCCTGGCTATCATCATCTCCCTGCCTGTCGTCACGCTGGTGTATGTGCTGACCAACTTGGCTTACTTCACCACGCTGAGCACCGAGCAGATGCTGACGTCCGAGGCTGTGGCCGTGGTAAGATCCTGCTGCTCCAGCCTGACTCATCCCAGGGCAGGTGGAATCAGCCTTGGAATCACTGCACACATCTCCTGCTTTGTTCCAGGCTGCTCAGGGCTGCTTGCAGAAACCCTGATGTTGGGCAGGAGATAAAGAGCAGGGAGGAACAGCGCGATCCTGAGGGGATTATCCCGGGCGGCAGTGAGGGTGGCACTCAGTGCTGCTCTTCATTCTGAGCTAGGGAAGGTTGCTGCTGGCCTTGTGACTGCCCTTCAGTTACCAGAGCTTGATATTTATGGGGAAAGGTCACTCAGTCAACACTGAACTGGATTGTTCTGTCTCCATGTCTTCCTTGTTTTAATAGAGAAAAATAATACCTCTATTAATTAAAATGCCAGTGTGGTCAGGAACCTGATGGCTTCAGAAGGGAGCAGACCTTGCAGACTGAGCCTGGCCAGGATTGTTCAGGGCTTGAGGGGGAATCTCCCAGCCCAGGATAAGCTGAGGAGACAGCTGTCACCCCTCAGATGACACCTCTCCATCCTTTGGGTTGGGATCAAGACCATGCTCCAGCCACAGCCTGTGCTGCAGGGGATCCTGGCATGGTTTGGGTGGGAAGGGACCTGAAAGCTCATGCCATTCTACCCCCTGCCATGGGCAGGGACACCTTCCACTATCCCAGATTCTCCAAGCCCTGTCCAGCCTGGTTTGGCACAGCAGAGGCTGGAAATCAATCCTGTATTGTTGGTGCAAACCCGCAGTGGAGCAGCACAGGCTCAGCCTGCGACAAAAAGCTGCAGGGCCAGGTCCCTGTGTGTCCCCAGGGCTGGGTCCCAGCTCCTGACTCAGCACTTGGCAGGAGCTGCTGTCTGAGTTTCCTCACAGTTTCCGTTTGGTCTTGAACTTTCCGATAGCTGGTGGATAAATGTCGTGTCCTGGCCCCGAGGGAAGGGCTGGCTGCTGATGTATTTTAGCAATTCCACAATCTGCTTTTTTAGGAATGGGGAGCAGCACATGGGAATATGGCGAACTCCATCACAACTTGAGCTGTGGCATTTGTTGAGATTTCTCCAAATACTCTTTGTAGGCGGCTCTGTGTTTTTTGGGACGTTGTGAGTGTGAAATGTCTCTTGTTGTCCCCCATTTAGGATTTTGGGAACTACCACCTCGGTGTCATGTCCTGGATCATCCCCGTCTTTGTTGGGCTCTCGTGCTTTGGGTCTGTCAATGGATCTCTTTTCACTTCTTCCCGGTAGGTTCCTTGCTCAATCCTGTGGGTTTTGTTTACAAGCTGTGCTCTGTTCCTCACCCTTTGGAGCTCTCCTCCAGAGAGTGGCTGTGGGCAGACACAAAGTCTGGAGAGCCTGGAGGCCACGTGGGGAATGCAGGAAGACAAAGTCAGACTTTAAACCAGATTAAAGGCAACCTTTCAGTGGTGTCAATCTTCTGTTCCTCAGGCAAAGTCCTGGTGAGGTCAATAAACCAGAACCAGACACAGGCTCAGGGCTTGGGGCTGCTGAGAAAGTGGCTTTCATGAGAAGCAGAAAGTTGGGAAACTTCAGGGAGAATCCCTTGAGGAAGGGGTGAAAGGCTGGGCAGGGACAGGACTGAGATGGTTCTGGCTCTGACACATCCCTGGGTTGCCTGAGGAGTCACTTAATTGCTGTCCCTGGAGAGCAGGACAGAAATCCATCCTTCCTGCATTCCTTGGCCATGTCCAGCCTCCCTGGTGAGCAGGGACTGCTGTTCCAGTCCTGCTGTTCCAGTCCTGCCTCGGGGCCGTCAGGGCTGAGCTGGGGCTGGCCCTCCTTGTTCTGTGCTGAACACAGAGCCCTGCAGGGCTGTGACTGGACTGTGTCCCCTCTCTGTGTCCCCTCCCAGGCTGTTCTTCGTGGGATCCCGAGAGGGGCACCTGCCTTCCATCCTGTCCATGATCCACCCCCGGCTGCTCACCCCCGTCCCGTCCCTCGTGTTCACGGTGAGCCCTGGGGCCGGCCTGGGGGTGCATCAGGGCTGGCATCCCACTGCAAGGGAGCCACAGCCACTCCTGCATGTGCCCACAGGAGATGGGCCCTTCCCATCATGTCCTCATTGTGCACTTCTGTCTTGAATTCTTCCCATCCCTGGAGGTGTCCAAGACCAGGCTGGACAAGGCCTGGAGGAACCTGGGATAGGGGAAGGTGTCCCTGCCCATGGCAGGAGGTTGGAACTAGAGGTCCTTTAAGCTTTGAGTTCCTTCCAACCCAAACCATTCCATGATCCTATGAAATGGTTCCAGGCACCAATTGAAAATAGCTTAAATAAGTGAAAAACAGTCAATGTGATCCCTTTCCTGGCAGGTATTTCCCCTAAATACCCCCATTTAATGTTGTAACATAGGTGATTTTGCCTGCTCCCTTTCCTAATGGCCTTTTCCCTAAATTCAGTGTGTCATGACCCTGCTCTATGCCTTCTCCAACAACATCTTCTCAGTCATCAACTTCTTCAGCTTCTTCAACTGGCTGTGTGTGGCCCTGGCCATCATTGGGATGATGTGGCTGCGCTACAAGAAGCCAGAGCTGGAGAGGCCCATCAAGGTGAGAACTGCCAGGGGTGGGCACTGCCAGGGGACCCCTCCCCAGCACCAGGGGAGGCTCAGCTGCTGCTCCTGCATGGAAGAGGGGCTGGGATTGCAGGGCAGTGTTGTGTTGCAGCTAAAGGAGGTGTCCCTGCTGCTGAATCCATGCAGGAACACAAAGAGCTGCACTGGGGACAGCACAGTGAGGGAGCCCTGGGTGACAGGGACAGGGCATTGTGGTGGGATTACTGTCCATGAATCCCAGGACAGATCCCAGGCTGTGGCTCTCAGTGTAACACTCTGTACCCCCGTGGAATTCCCCTAAAATAGTTTTCTGCTAAAGCAGCCGGCCCCGTGCCGAGCTCTGTCCCTGGTGTCCTTGGCCAGCTTGGCAGCCCCGTGTCCCATCTGGGGGGAGGCCAAGATCCTGTCAGCTCCTGGTGCCTCTCCCCCAAAAGCTGTTTTTCCCTCATCCCAGGGCACACTCGGGTCTCTGCCAGGCAGCAGCACCCACAGGGAAACAAACCCACGGGCCTGGACTGGTGCCTTCCCAAAGGGAATCTTTGCTGGCTCTTCCCTTAGGTTTTGGGGGTTTTCTTCTCAAAGCTGGGCTGCTCTGCTTGGTGCCCTGCTTGGAGTCCCTTGGGAAACAGCCCCAGCTTGTGCTGTGCCTCTGCTGGCTGTGTTGTTTGGTGCTGATGTTTTGGATATGGAATTATGGAACTGAGGTCCAAAAAGGTCCTGAGAAAGACTCTTGGCCATGGGGGAACGATAATTCTGTCCCTCCCAGGATGGATAAACTCCTGGAAAGCCTCCCCTGGCACATCTCCTAAGCTGTCCCTTGCTCCCTGCTCAGGTGAACATCTGCCTGCCCATCTTCTTCATCCTGGCCTGCCTGTTCCTCATCGCCGTTTCCTTCTGGATGACGCCCAAGGAGTGCGGGATTGGCTTTGCCATCATCCTCAGTGGGATCCCCATTTACTTCTTCGGGGTCTGGTGGCAAAACAAGCCCAAGTGGGTTCTCCAAGGCATCTGTGAGTATCTCCAGGGAGGAGCAGCTTTGGCTCCCAGAAAGTTTCCCAGTGCTGTGCTGCAGCTGGCAGTGCTCGCTCTCCTCCCTCTGGTGGAGCTTCTGAAATCCTGGCTCTGCTCCATTCTTCTTTCATGGGAACAAGTTTATCCTGATGATTGCCATGTGTGCCAAGCCTCTAAAATGCATCTTGATGTGCAATAATGGCAAAGTCTGGGGCCAATACCATGGTTTTGGGGGTTTTAATCCTGGCAAAGAGGTTTTTAGCAGCAGAGCAGAATTCCCTGCTCCTGGAAAAGCCCAGGGCCAACCTTTGCTCAGCAAAGAATCCCTTCCCAGTGCTGTATGAAGAATTGAGCATAGCTGGCCTCAGTCTGACAGCTGAAAATCCACAATTAGTCCCAACCCATGGCTTAGGCAGTGCTGACATTTGGGATCCAGGCAAAGCTTTCCTTGGCATCCCCCTGTGGCAGCAGAGCAGAGGGAAGGGAAGCCCCCCTGGATGTTTTCTCTCAGGTTTATTTTGAAGGTATCTGCTCCAAGGTTTTCCACCAGCTGCCACAAGGCCAGGGTGTGTTTGGAGGGATGGAGAGGCTGTGCTTGGCACAAGGAACCTCAACAACTGAGCCCAGAAAGTCAATCCCTGCTGCCCGAGTAACTGAGCTCAGCAGCTGCTTCCCTGCTCTCCTGCAAGGGGCTGACCTAGAAAAGCAGGCAAGGAGAAGTGCCCAGCCTTAGCTGGATGTTTCATGAGGAAGAAAAAAGCTTTCAGCAGCACTCAGCACTCTTTATTCTTCTTTTCCCCCTGTCTCTCTCTCTGTCCCTCTGTCCACACTCACTTTTTTATCCTGGGTATTGGGCTCAGTTCCTGGAAAAGCCATTTTTGCAATGCCTGGGTGGTAAATTACCATATTCATTGTTTTCTTCCACCAAAGGATTGTAAGGAGAATATTGAAAATATTCTGGGAACAGACAGTGATAATCCTGCAAATGTCCATTGACAAACACAGGAATTTTAAATGTGATTTATTGATATATTGGATATTTGGATAATTGCATCACCTCCAGCTGATCTGAGCCTCACTTGGTTGTGCTTAGAATTAGTTTTGCCATGCAGGAATATTTTGTGATCTCCAACCAGACTGAAGCAGCAGGGAGCAGAGGAGTGTTTGGATGGTTGGGCTAATAAAATTACTGCAGTTTTGCACCTTTTCCTGGGAAATCTGCACCTGGAATGGTCCCTTTGCTCCCACCTGCCCTGGGCCAGGCAGTGGCCTCTGCCCTGTGTGCAGGACAGGGGGCTTTGGGTGGGTTTGTCCTTCAGAAGAGGCTGGTGGCTCACATGGCTTTCAGAATTGGAAGCAAAAGCTTCACCTTGGGTTTTCTATGCCCATTCCTGACTCAGTTTTGGCTGCTCACACTCAGAGCATCCACAGTTAGGTCCTGTATCAGCAGGCAAGGAGAAGCTGTGTCCAGGAGTCCTGGAGCAGTGCAGGGTCCTTGCTGCAGGAGCAGAGCTCCCAGTGTGAGGTTTGAACCCATGGGGTGGAGCAGGGAGCACCCATGGGGTGGAGCAGGGAGCACCCATGGCATGGAGCAGGGAGCACCCATGG
>VZRH01005215.1:320300-364457 GCA_013397555.1 Urocynchramus pylzowi
AGAATATTTCAAGCCTTCAGGTGCACTTGGACTCAGGGTGGGGAGGCAGAGGGCTCAGCCCTTCCCTCATGGACCCAGGTTTCTGCTGGGGATGTTCCCTGACCTCTCCTTTGCTTTCTCTGCAGTCTCCACCACCGTGCTGTGCCAGAAGCTGATGGAAGTGGTTCCTCAGGAATCCTAGGCAGGAAAAGCAGGGACTCTGAGCTCGAGGAAACGCACAAGGTTATTCTGAGATGACACAAGGATCACACCCCTCACTCCCAGTCCCAGGCACTGGAGCTGCTTCCTGCTGCCACCACTGCCCCGAGGCTCTGCTCACCTCCTGCAGCCCCTCCAGCCCCTCCCAGCCCTGCAGAGCAGCCAGAAGAAGTCCTTGGTACGAGCCAGGAGGAGGAATTCCACAGGGCAGTTCCAGAGGGGGCTGCCTGTGCCCTCTGTGTGTGTGTGAGGGCTGTGCTTGGCTCTGGGGGGCTGCTGGAGCCTGGTTTGAGTGTTCAGAGTGCCTGGGGGGGCTGGGGCTGCCACAGAGCCCTGGAGGGGTCCTGAGCTGCCTTACCTGGCCCAGGTGGGGGGTGGGAAGCAGAGGTTGGCTGATGTTGTCTCACTCCCCCAGACTCACACCCCCCTGTGCTGCTGGATGTGGGGGGGCCTCATCTGAGTGTCACTGTGCTCCTCCCTCGGGGCCCTGCCACCCTTTGGATTTGGATCACCACTCTCAGATCCAAGCCAGCTCCCTGCTGCTGAGCCAGTCCTCCAGGATGCTCTTCCCCACAGTGCCCATCCCTGGGAATGAGCACTGAGGGGGGAGCTCCTGCTGAGAAACCCAGGAGCTGCAGTCAGCAGAAGGCCAAGTCCTTGGCTTGCTCATTCCATGCTTTTCTGTGCCAGGCTTTCATCCAGCATGGGATGAGCAGCTCTGTGCTCTCTCTCCTCATGGCCCTGCTCAGGGAGCCATGTTTGCCCCTAAACCATCAGCAGAGAGAAATAAGGGGTGGGGGTTGCCCTGGCACATTCCCTGGGGTCTCTCCATGCACTGCCTGGCGCTGTTCCCTTTGTCCTGCTGTGTTTCCTCTGGAATGTGCCACGGAGATGGGACCAACTGGCTCTGGGCTGTGGAGAAGGGCAGATGTCCTGGCTGGCTGGAGCCACCTTGGGCTGCTGGAGGTCATGGAAAGGTTGGGTGGGAAGGGACCTTACAGCCCATCCAGTGCCACCTCTGCCGTGGCAGGGGCACCTTCCACTATCCCAGGCTGCTCCAAGCCCCATCCAACCTGGCCTTGGGCACTTCCAGGGATCCAGGGGCAGCCACAGCTTCTCTGGGCACCCTGTGCCAGGGCCTGCCCACCTCTGAGTAATGAAAGTGAGTTCTGCTCTGAGGAGCAGGGGCTGGGCCTGATCCTCCTTTGTGCATCAGGTCTGGCTTGATGAGATCCCAGCACCACCCTCCCGTTCCAGGAGCAATCCCTGAGCACAATCCATGATCTGCATGTGAAATCCTGGTTTGCTGTGTGGGTGGTGCCATCCCATCCCTGAACACCCCCAGAATTCCTGTAGTTCCCAAGTAGTCAGCACTGTCCCCTTAGGGACACGTTGCTTTCTGTGGTCCAAAGTGTCACCTTTTGGAAAGCTGCACTTCCTGAACCATTTGCTCATTGTGCCTCTGCTCTGACATCACCTGGAATTCTGATCTTTCCCCACTGGAGCTGCTTTGCTGTCTCTGTTGCAGATCTTTGTGCTTTGTGCAGGTGGCTTGGTGAACTATTTTGAACTATTTCCCTTTTTTTTTTTAACTTGGCCGTTGGGAAGCCGGAGTGCTCCGGGAGCTGTCGCTTCCCACTGGATCCTCCTTGCAGCAGGGTTCTTTGGGGTGAAGGGGCATTAAGGACACCATGGTACTCACTCAGGCTTTGTCCTGGAAGTTCTGCAGCACTGCAGGTTGTGTTGGGGCAGGGGCAGCTCCTGCCCAGCTGTGTGGCCGTGTCCAGGTGCAGCTCCACACTCCCACTTTGCCAGCCCCGTGTCCTGCTCCAAGGCAGGAACAGGGGAGACAATCAGCTCTTTATTCCATGGCAGCTGGGGTGGAGATTCCCAAATCAGCTCAGTGACAGTGTGGACATTCCCAGTGACAGTGTGGACATTCCCAATCCAGCTCAGGTGACAGTGTGGAGATTCCCAATCCAGCTCTCTGGGAGCTGAGTTAATCCATGAGGATTTGCAGCTGGTTTGGGACTATCCAGAGGGCAGAACCCAAGGTTTTTGGCCAGTGCAATGAGTTGAAGCATCTCAGATCTGATGCCTATGCAAAGGCTTTGGCATAAATGAGGTCATGAATCACAAAACCTGAACTTGAGTTTTGGCTTCTTCCAGCTGCTGGCTGAGATGGTTTTGAGCAGTGATGGGAAATCACAGCTCCTGCTGGACCTGCTCCATGGAGAGGGGACCTCAGTCTGTCACCTGCCACTCAAGCTGCAGGTTTTTTTGGCTGTGAGGTCTCAGGGCAGCTCCTGCAGGGCCTGGGTTCAGCATGGGGGCTCTCAGTGCCAAAACCCACCAGCAGAATTCCTTGGGATGCAAAGCAAAGGCATTGGAATCTCAACCCAAAGTCAGCTGGCACTGAGGGCCCTCCACTGAGAGCTCAGGATTGGGGCCAGACCTCCCAAAGGCTGGTTTGGACACATTGTCTATCAGGTGATGACCATCACAGTGTCCTCCTGGTGACCCTTTCACACTGCTTTGAAAGAGGAGCTGTCACATTAAAAAATATTTCTTAAGCAATCAATGGATTTTAATTAAATCCTTAACTGACTTGCTTTGCTTTTTGTGGATTTCCATGATTTCTCACTTGCTGCTGAAGATTCTCTCTTGTACTAACCTGAGGCTCTGGCACTGATCCCACCTTTGTGGCATCTCATCAGCATCTCCTTGGCAATAGAGGTTTAGGAAGAAACTGAACCAGGTACCAGCACAGAGCCACAAAAAGGCTGAATTTGGTCAGCCACAGCTCACATCTTAAAGTTGATCTGCCAAAAAACTGATTTCTTTCACCCTGGAATCATTGATCCCCATAGCTGCCCTCCACCAGAGCTTGGTGACACAGCTGGAAGAGCTTGGGTTGGATTTCCCTGGAGGTTTGGGAGATGATAAGGGAAGGGATAAAACTGAATTTCATTCTAGAAAGAAAAGACAAGTAGTTTCTGCAGTTGTGGAAATGGCTGCCACAGCCTCTGCCATGCAGCGTGGCAGCTTTTCCCTTGGATCAGCAACATCTGCCCCCACCTTGTGCTGTTCTGATGGGTTTGGGTATGGAAAAGGGAGAATCCACCCCTGGGAAGGACCTTGCTGCTTGTTTTCCTCAAACATGGAGTGAGATGTGTCAGGGAGGGCAGGGGAGCAACAGAGTTCCCAGAGTTTCCCATCATTGCCAGCACTGGAGGTGGGATTTTTCCTGTAGGTTCTCTGTTGTGCTCTTTGGAGCCTGTCAGGAGATAACCCTCCCCACAAGACCCTGCAACCACAGTGACCTACAGGAGGTTCCACAGGAATCTCTGTTCCATTGAGAGCTCCCTGCAAGTCCAGCTGGAGCTGTTCTGTCCATGGAATTCAGGTTGGAAGAGACCTTGAAGGTCACGGAGCCCGGCGGCGGCGCCGTGGCTGTGCCGTGATCCCGTGCTCCTGAACTGACCCCAGCTTCCAATTCTTGCTCCTCTCCAGTTGTTTTTGAGTTCAGGCTCCCAGGCTGGCAGTTGTTTGGGGTGTTCACAGAATTGTATCCTGCAGGGATTGCTAAACAGAGCAGGAGCTGCTGGCCAGGCACTTCCATACCCGTTGGGTTCCTCTTTCTAAATGAACCCTTCCTCCAGCTGGGAGGGAAACCAGCCCTGCAAAAACCAGGGGATTTATGTCATCGTGGTGGACTTTTAATGATTTTTTTTTAAACTTCCTGCAGAATTTGCAGTGTTTTCCATCTCAGACACCGTGTTCTGGTAAACAGGCCTTTGTTTGGAACAGCCCCCTTGGTGGCCACAGAGTTCAAAGGGACTCTGGCACAGTTGAACAAGCTTTAAAGGCCCTTCAGCTGGATTGAAACTCCTGGGAAGTGGCTTTGTTGTTGTCCAAGTCCTCTCCCAGTGGGTGGCTCAGGCAAGGGAATAAATCAGGCTCCTCCAGAGGCTGCTCTGTGGTGGGTCTGGGCAGGGGCAGTGGGAGCTGTGACTTCCCAAGCCTGGAGAGATATTCCCAGTGGCAGAGTCCTGGTCTGGCTGCAGGGAATCCCAGGGAATGTTTCCACTCAGTCTGGGAAGGGACCTGTGCCTTCAGCTGAGGCCACGGTGCTCTTGGGCTTTCATGGAAAATCAAATGACAAAACAAATCCTTGAGGAAACTGCCAAATGTTGTCCTCACACAACACTCTGGCTGCCTGGGGCTGCTCCCATGGGATGCCAGCTCTTCCTCCATCCACTCTGCAACCTCCTGACATGAAATTGGGAAAGGGCTGGAACAAAGCAGCTCCTGGAGCTTGGGAAAGGGCAGCCCCTGGGCAGGGTGGCTCTGGGCTGGTGCTGAGCTCTGGCTGTGACCCCAGGGATTGAATCCCAGCCTGTGCTGGCCCTGGGAGCATCCCCAGCTCTGGGGTGAGCCAGAGCCAGCCACGCCTGGCTGCCAGGCAGGGAGATCCTGCAGGGATGGGAATCTTCTCATCCTGCAGGGATGGGAATCTGCTCCCTTATCCCTGCAGGGATGGGAATCTGCTCCTTCATCCCTGCAGGGATGGGAATCTACTCCCTTATCCCTGCAGGGATGGGAATTCACTCATCCTGTAGGGATGGGAATCTGCCCCTTCATCCCTGCAGGGATGGGAATCTCCTCCCTTATCCCTGCAGGGATGGGAATCTCCTCCCTTATCCCTGCAGGGATGGGAATCTCCTCCCTTATCCCTGCAGGGATGGGAATCTCCTCCCTTATCCCTGCAGGGATGGGAATCTCCTCCCTTATCCCTGCAGGGATGGGAATCTGTTCCTTCATCCCTGGAGGAATGGGAATCTTCTCCCTCATCCCTGCAGGAGTTGCTCCCTCATCCCTGCCAGGACATCCCAGAGACCTCAGTTCTGAGGGAAGCTCCTGGGGCTCCTCGTTCCAGGTGGCTCCTTGAGGAGTTACACCCAGGACTGTGCTGGCTTTGCCTGGGCTCAAGTTCTTCCCAGTTGGAACTGGAACTGGGTTGGGAATGTGTGGGGGATGCTGCTGGTGCAACCAAGAGCTCCCAGTTTGATGATGCAGTGGTAGGAAATGTGAAAAAAGGATCCCATAGCCAGAGGATTATTCCTTGCCTGAGAAGGGTGTTGCTTCCTCCAGCTGTGGAAGTGGTAATGAGTAAAAATAAAAAGTATTTTTTTAAACACTGAATTAATTTCTAAACTGCCTAAAAGAGACTTTATAGCTACACCTGAGTTCTTCCCCAGGGCTGATGTTCAGCCCAGCACAGGGGCTCTCCCTCATCCCGGGCTCTGTGCTGGGATCAACAGCAGGCACGGGGAAAAAACTCCTGATTTGTTCAGAGGACAGAGGGAGGTCCATGTCCCACCAAAATCCCTGGAGAGGGAGGATCCTGAGTGGTTCCCAGACCTCACTCCCACCCTCAGAACAAATTCACTCCTGGTGGAGAATCTGACTTTTCAGAGACACTTTGCTTTGTATTTTTGTTGTTGGTTTTTTTTAAATACAGAAAAAAAAAAGGCTCTTAACACACACAAGAAAACCTGAACCTGATTTACGATTTTGTTATATTTGGTTGCTTTAAAAAAGCTCTTTTACTAATTTAAATATATCTCTAGATGACACTATATTTATTTGAAAGGGGTAAATATCTTTTAGTCTTAATTCTTCTCCAGTGAGCGCTGTGTATTCCCAACGTTTGTGTTCCTGGCAGCACAGCAATTCCACTGACTGAGGGCTGGGCAGCCAGCAGCTCCTGAATCCAATGGCCTTGGACAACAAGATGTCTCTTGCAATGTAATTTTTTTTTTTTTTGGTAGTATTTCTTGATTGTTTTATGTCTGTGGTTTAACAAATCTGTTCAATGTTTGGGTTGTTCTATGTTTTGGGTTGTTTTGTTTTGTTTTTTTAACAAAGAAAGCTGAATTACAACACTCTGGTTGCTGGTCTTTGCCTTGAAAAGTTTTCTTTTTCCATGATTATCTCACATCCATCAGCACCTGGGTTTCCAAATATTCCTCTTGCAGCTGGATTTAGGAGCAACGAGAGCATCCCTGCCTCCATCTTCATCCTCCTTTTTTAAATTCTAGATAATTTTCCTGAGGTTAAAACTAAGGGAATGGGGAAGTGGGAGAGCTTTGGGCATGAGGAGGGAGCAGAGGAGGAATATCCCATTTCCCAGGGTGTGTCCATAGTTCTGTGCAGCAAAAGGAATGTCCAGCAGTAGGAAGGGACCAAGTTTTTATGGGAGAAGGGCTGCAGTTCCTCTTCCCTGTCCGTTCTAGGCTGGAGAAGAGGAGTTTCAGTGGGAAGGGAGCAGGGCAGGGATGCTCAGGGGTTGATGGAAGATTTGATTTGAAGTTGCAGAGGGCAGAACTCCAAGGTTTTCATTCCTGAAGGAGAGGTTGGTGCTGGGGCTGTTCCCTTGGGACACAAACACATCCCAGAGGAAGAAATGGGCAGGAAAAGCTGTGGAGAAATCTCAGTAAAGTGGGACTTCAGTGGTGCCACATGGCCTGAGCAAATGTCACACACAAATTCCACAGCCAGTTCAGGGGTGACAAGGAGAGACTCACTGAGCTTCCCATGGGGTTTGGAAAAGGGAATTATGGGCTGGGAGAGAGGGAGCACTGATGGAAGTAGTTACTAACAGGGAGGTCTGCAGAGCTCGCCCAGGGATCAGCTCCTGCCTCAGGGCTTGGAAAAGGAGAGGGACAGGCTGGCAGAGCCTGGAGAACAAGGAAATACAAAGCCAGGGAGTGAAATCCCTCTGGATCTGGGCTCTGGTGGGAGCAGGAGAGGACCTGGACACCCAACAAAGGCAGGAAGTGTCTGCACTGTCCCCCTGGGGCTGGGGATGTGCTCAGGGCACTTGGCTTTGTGCACTGAAGTTCCCACAGCACAGATAAAAGGGGTTTTTATCTGGGGGACACTGTGAGTCCAGGGTGAACCTGGGGTGGGGTCACACTCCTGCTCCACACATTCCCTGCAGTTCACCATTGTTGGTCACCAGACTGGGCCCTTTGGCCCTTGGCTCCCCCCAGCTGACCTTTCCCTGGTGCCACTGTGCCCTCACAGAACCATGGAATGCTTTGGGTAGGAAATGACCTTAAAGCTCATCTTGTTCCACTACTCCAGGTTGCTCCAAGCCCCTTGACCTCCCAGGGATGGAGCAGCCACAGCTGGAAACTCCTCTGGAGGATGAATGTGGATCCATCAGTGGTGCCACGGTGGCAGAGGAAGGCTCCTGGAGGGCTTTTCCTGGGAAGAACTCCTGGAATGGGAGCCACATGTGGCCCCAGCAGTGTCCAGACACGTCCCCAGCTCTGCTCTGGTGGCTGCTGGCTTTGTCCCGGGGGCTGGAGGTGCTGGGAGAGGGCAGGCGTGGGAACACATCCCTCTGCAAAACACACAGGGAGCAAGGCTGACATTTTCCCACCCTCAGACCAAACCCAGGATATTTTTCTCCCCAAACCCAGGAGCTCCTGTGTGGGAGGGCTGTGGAGAACACAGGGAATGCCACCAAGGAAGGGTGAGCCCTTGGAGCAGCAGGTGGGAATGTCCCAGGACTGGAGGGAATTGCAAAACCCATAAAACTGTTGATCCTTTGAAGATTTGTGTGGAAGATGAAAGGCCCTAAATCTGTTTGGGTTGGGAAGAAGCCACTGAAGGGTGGGGTGTGACACGGGCCAGGAACAGCTTCAAGGGTGCACAGATAAATCAAAACAAGGAGCTGACAGGGAATTGTGGCTGGAACTAATAAAGGGATCCTCGGAGGGAAATAAATTCATACAGTGAAAATGAACTCCAGGTATGAGGGAAATTGGAGACAAGGAGAATTGATGTTGACAAACTTCCTTGCAGCAAAATAACACCCAGCAACAAAATTGTTCCTTTAGCATTGAGGCAATGGAACTGCCTGAAGGGGTTTTTTACCATTTTTTAAAGGAGTTGCTGATTTTAACCTGCAAAGCCATGAAATAAAGGTGTCTCTCCAGCTGATTTTGCTGGAGATTTATTTATTATTTAATTAATTTATTTTTTAGGTGTCAGAGCTCAGCAGCACAGGATTTTTGGAAAAATGGGTGTTAAAGATCTTTAAAAAAGGATGTATTCAATTCCCTGATTCCAGACCTTGAAATGTAACAGGGATTTTTTTACAGATCCCTATAAGGATTTTTTTTCCCCCCTGCATAATTCCTGGAGATACAAATTTCCTGCCTGTTCTCCCAGTTGGGAATGGATGGCACAGGAAGCAGCGAGGTGGGCAGGAGGGACCTGGAAATCCACAGGAACCACCATTGTTCCTGGCTGTGCCTCAGTTTCCCCCACTGAGAAAGGTCTTGTTCATCCTCCCAAGAGACTGAAAGCTCTGTCTCAATCAGTGGGGACAATAACTGCTGGAAATTCCCCTGCTCTTCATCCAAGCTGCACAATGGGAAAGATGAATCCACATTTGGATCCCTCCATTGAATTAGAGACCAGTGAAGCAAGAAATGGCAATTCCTGTTGCTTGAGCCTCTTTCCTGATTTAATTAATATGTCCTTCAGCCACTGTCCTGGGCTGGCCCTGTCCCCAAAAACCAGTTTGCAGGCAGGGTTTGCTGGGAAAATGTCCCTGTTGCCTTAGGCCAGTGCAATCCATGCCTTGGAGAGCCTGTTCCTGGATTTGGGGCAGCTGAACCCAATTATCCATGTGAGCACCTGGAGCTGTGGCAGCCAGCAAAGAGCTGGGATGGAGCTGGGAGGCAGCAGGAGTGAGGGACAGTGCCCAAGAGATGGGAATAGGCAGGATTATGGACACATTATGTAGGGAAAATAATTCATTTTTTAAAATTAAGAGCTCTTTCCAGCACCTCCTTTTGGCCTGCCTCCCTCTGCAGCCAGGGCAGGAGCACTGCAATGTCCAGCCCCAGGATCCCACCCTGCTCTCCCAGTTTTCCTGCATGAGTTGGTGTCACTGTCACTGCGTCCCTCAGGGTGACAGGGACACACACAGCTCACAGAGCCACCTCGGGGGGTGGGGGTGCATTGGGCCATGCTGCCTGCCTTCAGAACCACGGAATGGTTGGGGTTGGAGGTTAAAGCTCACCCACCTCCACAGGCAGCTCCCATCCATGTGTCTGCATCGTGCCAGCACCACCAGGGACCTCTCCAGGGACTGTCACTGCCTCAGGTGACAAATCCTGCAGCCTCCAGAGCAGCCCAGAATCATCCCAAAAAGAGTGATAGGAATGAAAGGCACAGAGCCCTGAGCCTAAGCAAATCCTGGGGATGTTGCAATATTCCAGGAGTGTGGTGTGCTCCACTTTGGAGCAGTTTCCTGGCTCCTTTGGTCAACATCTCCAGGAGCCTGGCTCTGGATCTCAGTGAGGTCATTTCTGCTCTGACTTGCCCAGAAGAGCAGGGGCTGCCCCTCTGCTCCTGCACTTGTGTAACTGCAGGGCGGGAGCCTCGTTCCTTGGGCTGCACAGAGCTCCAAAATCAGGTCTGGGCACCTCAGGAATTCGGGAGCTCTGAGCTGCAATGAGCTGCTGCATGCTGGATCTGGGTGTAAAAAGCCATCAGCTCAGCTAAAAGACAATCAAATGTCTGGAGGGGCTGTGCTGCCTGTGCCAGGAGCAGGGTGGGGGTGAAGCTCCTGCTCAGTCGCTGGGATTTCAGCCCTGCCAGGCTCTGTGTGGTGGAGAATATTCCAAACACTCCTGGGGCCTGTGAGGACCTGAAGGAGATTCCTGCTGGCCCTGGCTTCCAGCAGCCAAAAGGCACCAGGGCAAAAATTACTATTGCTGGTCACAATTTTTTCTTGAGAAGGAACATTTGGGGATGGAAGAATCCTTTTTCCCTTTGTTTATGTTTGTTTTCTTCTTGTACCTCTAATATTTTCTAGAAATACCAGAAGCCTGGTGTTACTTTGTGGCTCTAAAGCCAGCAGCCCTTTGTGGATTTCCCAGTGGAATCTTTCTGGGGAAGATGAAACTGAAGGTTTTGGGGTTGTCCCAGTTTTTCCTGCATGTTTGGAGGCAGCTGGATCTTCAAATGATATTCCTGGTGAACTGCAGGAATTGCAGGGCTGAGCTCCCTGCTGGTGGCTGCAGTCTCCTGTCCTCTCTGTCTGTTCACAGCCTTGCTCCTGCTAACTGGGATTTATCCCTGTGCCAGCACTGGGTTTGCATTAGGGGAAAAAAAAAATCATAATCCACAGTAACAAAGTTGCCTGAAAGAGGCTTTCCAAAGAGGCACTGGCTCCCCTCAATGTAAAGAGTTTAAGCTCTCACATGATGGCTCAGGCTGTGCAATTACTGCAGGAAGCAGCTCTGGACATTCCCAGGGGAGAGCAGGATCCTGGGGAAGCAGCTGCATGGAAAGGTCTGGGCTGTTAACTGGGGACTCCTTCCACAGGTAGAGGAAATAATGTGTTCAAAATAAAAATCCCAGCTCACAGAAGAAAGTCATTTAGAGCCACATTAATCCCAGTGTATGCCAGGCCCTCTGAATAATCAAAAATTACTCTTGCTGGTCACAATTTTTTCTTGAGGAGGAACATCCAGGGATGGAAAATACTTTTGTCCCTTGTTTATGTTTGTTTTCTTCAGGTACCTCTAATATTTTCTAGAAATACCAGAAGCCTGGTATTACCTAGTTAGAAATCCCGCAAGTCTCAAAACATTCTCTCTTTCTCTTCCACATTTAATTAAAATTAATAGAAATTGAAGCAAAATTAGCCTTTTTCCTAGTACCCCATGGAATTTCTGAGCAGGTGCTATCACTGCTGAGCAAAGGTTAAAGAGGTTTTTGTCTGTCTTATTCAGGAAACCAAATCTGAGAGAAGCTCCTGCACCCGAGGCAAACAAGATAAACCCACAAATCCTGCAAAATATTCTCTCTGGGATTTGCTTCTTGCTGTGTGGGCCAAATACCATCTGGATTTCTCCCCTGCCCTCCTCACAGAAAAATCAGCCTGAAAAGCACTTTGACACCCTCCTCATTCTGGCCATGGGCTTGCAGCATCCTCAGGGACTGATGCAAGATCCTGCCAAGGGCTGTTGCATCAGAAAAGACAGCAGGAATCAGTTGGCTGTGCCCTGTTCTCCCCCCAAACTGCAGATTCTTCTTCCTTCCTTTTTTTTTTAATTTTTTTTTTTATTTGGTGGAAAGGGACTTCCAGCCACGAGGCTGCTGAGTGCAGAAGTGCAGAGCTATCTCAGGAACGGGAAGTTGTGCTGTGGAAGAAGATTCCCTCAGGAACAGAATTTATGGCAACTCTTGGATTTTCCCAGCTGCCTGTTGTGGCCTGCTCTCCACTGGGAAAAAGGCTCCAGCCTGGAGCCTTTGGATGCTGCAGCTCTGTTGATTCATGCAGGGGATTAGGCAGGGAAGGAGGCTTTCATTTGATTTTCCTTGGCTTTATTAGATGAATTCCAGCTTTTCTGTGGAGCTGCACACGCTGCTTTGTGTGCCACAGCCTCGCAGGCGCCAGGCCTGACCCAGCAAGGATCACTGATCTGCTCCAGCCTCATTCCCAAAATCCTGCTGGGATGGGGATCCATCCCCCTGATGGATATGGGGGAGACTCTGAGAACACAACAAAAGGGATCCCAGGGGTGGTTGGCTCCAGCCAGGTGTGACAGAAACAGGGCCAGGGAAGAGAAGTGGAATTGGAAACAAAGAGGAAAATTGGCCTGGAACAAAAATGGGATTTGATCCTACAAACAGGAAAAGGAAGGTCAGGAGGAGATTCCCTGCTGGCAGTTTGGTGGTGGGCAGGAGGAAGAAATCCCTGTACACAGAAGCCCAAAGGGTGATGGGAAGCACTGGGCCACAACCTTTGGATTGCAGCACCTTGGGAAGTGGAAGGCTCTGAACACAGCTGCTCTAAGGCCAGCCCAGACTGCCTGCAGCACCTGGGTGAAGTTGTCGTGTTTTCACCTGGGGCTGAAGGGATTTGTGAGGATGCAGGCAGAGCTTTGGCTGTGCCTGACTCACTGCCTCTCCCCAGCAAAGATCCACCAGCCTGTTCAAACCCTGCTGCCCTCAGGCTGCAGGGGATAAAGGTGAGGGATTTGGGAGGAATGAGCCCAGCACCAGCCTATGCCTGCCTCCAGCTGAGCCCTTCTCCAGGCAAGTCTGTGCCTGGGCAGAGCTGCAGCCTCTCCTCACATCTGCTCTGCACTTCAGAGCATCACTGCTTCATGTGTTTGTGTGATACTCACCAATTCCCACTGATCAAACCTTCCTGGAGATTCTCCAATGGATGTCCCATGGCAGCAGTGCCACATGGAAAGACTCACTGCCCTGTGTGGGCTGTGCAGCTTCTTGATGTCATGGTGTCCTGAAATATCCAACCTTTTTCATGGACTGACATCCCCCAGTGCCATAAGTGAGCAGGAGGTGCCTTTCCAAGAAAGCACCATGAAAGAGGGCAGCGGGCAGCTGGTGTGCACACATTCCCTGTGTCCTCCTCTTCCAGGGGCCTGTCCTGGACTCTCAGGGAAATTGTAGGGAAAAGCAGTTGTATAAAACCCAGGGGTTGGACTTCAATGATCCTTCTGGGTTCCCTCCAACTCAGGATATTCTGGGACTCTTCCATGGGAGTATAACCCACCACTCCTGCTGGCTGCTGTGGGGAAGAGAGGAATAACCCCTCATGGACAGCCTGCAGCCCACCAGCCCCAGGGACTCAGCCACCATCCCAATCCCAAACCCAATCCCAATCCCAATCCCTCCTGGGCTGCTTCTCCCCAAAATGTGCCAGTTTACCCTGGGGGAAGAGTGAAGCTGTGCTGGTGCCAGGAACCACCATAGAAACTCCATTTGCACTCCAAGCAACGCCAGGCAGAGCTGCCCAGCAGGGAGCTGAGTAAATATTGGTTTTGCAATGGGATCTAATTCCCACCTGCCTCATCAGTGGGATGGATGGAGTGTGGTGGGTCAGGTTGTTGTTCACGTGGCCATCATGAATCTCCTGCTTTCCATGCAGGCAGCACAGAAAACCCCAGCTGTGACGTGTCCCTGACACCTGGGGCTGGCCTTCCTGTGGGACTCTGTCTTTTCTAGCAAACAGAAATGACATCTCAGGTCAGGAAACCAAGGTGGTTATTTTCAGAGAGAACAGGATGGAAGCACTTAACTGAGACTGCAGGTTAAAATTAGACCTTTTCTTCAAAAACTGAGTCAGTGATAGAGAGATATGGGACAATCACCTGTTACATCATGTCTGTAAAAACACCCTGAGACGTGTTCAGGAGCGGATGTGATGTCGTCTTTTAAAATCTAAATTGCTGGAGTTTGAATCCATGTGGGCAGTCATGCAGGAGCAGTGTTGGGAGGAGGTGGAGGGCTCTGTAGATGACACTCCATGTTCTGCTGGAAGGAAAAGCAAAGTTTTATTTACATTTCAGGGTTCCTAAATTGCCAGCCATCCCTAGAGATTCTGCTGAGCCTTTGGGGGTTCACAGGGAAGAGCGAGAAAGGAAATTCAACATAATTTTAACCATGGGGAAGAGCTCTCCCATGTCTCCTGCACTGACCCCACTACAGCAGCTCCTCCTCCTGCAGGTAAATGCTTTAGGAGAACATTCCTGCACAAGAGAGTGGTTAACACACCCACTTGTACCTTTTTAAGCTGCTGAGAATGAACAAATATTTTCTTTCCTTTTGCAAAACCACAAGGAATCTTGCCAGGGTCATCGTTTCCTGAGGGTAAATGCTGAGCAAGATAAGAGATGTAAGGAGTTATCTCTACTGAGGGGCTCAGGGAACCAGACTGAACTGGAGCAGAACTCACCAAATCCTCCCCAGCCTTGCTCTGACTGGTAAAGCCTTGTCAAGTGCCTTGACAGCAGCAGGTAGGGCAGGAAATCCATCTGATCCCAAAGGCTGTCACAGCACCACCAGGAAAAGCAATGCCAATCAGTTGTGGAAAAACCTCCTCACCCATCAGGCCAGGGTCAGTGGGTTTCTGTGGAGATAAACCAGAATTAATGTCATCAGTGGCACTGTCAGGGCTGAGGGAGGTAAAAATCAAACACTGAGGGTCAGGCCCTGTCCTTTCCCTCCTCAGATGGGCATGGCAGGACAGGGAGAAATGATCCAGATCCACCCTTTCCACAGAACAGCTTGATTCCCCCCACCCCTCTTCGACAGGGGCTTAGACACAGCTCTGAAAATTCCACAATCGGTCTCTTCTCATGTCTCACTGTGCTGGAACTCAGGGATGTTTCTGTGATGTTTAAATTAAACCTTCTTCTGATAATATATAAGAAATCCTCCTCACCCTCCCTGCCAGGAGATCACCTTCACTGAAACACAGGTGAGCCACTGAGCCCAGGTTCCTGAGGCTCCCTCAGCAAGTGACAGAGGAAAATTAGTGTTGGAGTACACCTGGATGAGGGCATTTTTTTTCCTGGACTGCAACAAAAGCCAGTGGGACACTAAACCCTGCCCTGCCCCAGCCTGGCTGTGTCTCACTGCTGATTTTATCTGCCCCCAGCATTTCCTTCCCCCTCTTTTAACATCTCTAAAATGTTCTCAGCCCTGTGAGGAAGGGTTTGTGCTGGGAACTGAGCATTGGCTGTAAGATAACTGGATGTCCATACAGCATTTAAGGTTATCTTTAAGTGAATTTGTATCTGCTTTCTGAGAGCAAACAGTGCTGAGGACTGTGGCCAGTCCTGTGCAGCACCCACTGCAGGCTCTGCTCTGGAGATGGTGTATCCCAAAAAACAGCCCTGGGCTCTCTAGAGATGCTGTATCCCAAAAAACAACCGTGGGCTGTGCAGGCACCTCATGGCAGAGGAGGTGTCCCTGAATGTGCTTGGACACGTTCTCAGCAAAACAATGAGATTAATAGTGGAAATACTTTCTCCAGCACCAAATTCCTGAGGATGTCCTGAAGCTGGAGAAACTGAAATATAAAGGATTTCTCCATCTGAACATGCATTGCTCCCTGGAGAATACTTCCCTGCTGGCCTCTTGGAGCTGGGACATCCACTTCCCTGATTCCAGGGGATATCCACATCCCTGAATCCAGAGGATATCCACATCCCTGATTCCTGGGGATATCCACATCCTGAATTCAGGGGATATCCACATCTCTGAATACAGAGGATATCCACATCCCTGATTCCAGGGTATATCCACATCCCTGAATCCAGAGGATATCCACATCCCTGAATCCAGAGGATATCCACATCCCTGATTCCAGGGTATATCCACATCTCTGATTCCCGGGGATATCCACATCTCTGATTCCAGGGGATATCCACATCTCTTAATCCAGGGTATATCCACATCCCTGACTCCAGGGCTGTGCCTGGAGCCGGGATATCCGCATCAGCCCTGCTCGGAGCTGATGCAAGGCCGGGGCGGGTGTTGCAGCAGCAGCAGCAGCAGCGGGGCTGCACTGGCGCTGACACCTCGTGGGGCTCCGCAGCCACTGCAGCCTGACTCCACTCCAGCCCGGGTTGCATCAGATTCCGAATTCGAATATTGGTGAGAAAAAAATGGTCCTATGCATAAGGGCAGGGGATTTTAAGGTATTCTTCATTGCTTTGTTCTCTGAGCAATATGATCTCACTGGCCAGGACTCTCTTCTCACTCCTCACCACTGATTTTCCGAGGTTTCCTTTTACTCTCTTCATTTCTCTCAGGTTCACTCAATTATTTATTTAGAAATCTCAGAGTGGGTTCAGAGATATGGGGTTGAGCCCCAAGTTGTGCCCCTACAAACCCCTGACCCCAGGTGAGCCAGGGACCTGTGTAATGACACTGGCATTGAAGTGCTTCTGGGTCAGCTTGGGACACAAATGAGTAGAAAAATATCAAAACTTAAAACTTGTTCATCAGCAAACTGGGAACAGATCAAAACAAGGCTGGTGACAGGTAAGAAAAAGCAGTTCCAGCTGGTGTCAGCTGGATCCATCCCTGATATTGTGAGCCCTGCTTGCCCAGGAAGATTAAGCATCTGTAAAGAAGCTTAGGTAGCCTAATTAATGGCTCACCAGCCTAATTAAAGAAGATCCGGGACAGACATGAAGACAGTGCAAGATTTCTGCTTTCTCATCGCTGCTGTGGAGCTGGCACAAGGCAGGAGCAGATTGATGGGGGTCAGTGTCCTGGAAAATGTGACAAGAGCTGGACAGAGCCTTTGGGAGCAGCTGCTGGAGCATTTCAATCAGGAGCAGCTTCGGTTCTGGGCTGGTGAATCCCTTCACAGCTCAGTGACACCACGACACGCCCAAACAACCCCAGCAAAGCTGCTCTGATGAAACAACGGCACCAAAGCCCTGCTGCAACCCCTGGTGTCTGACAAAGGACAGGCAAAGGGGGCAGTGACACATGCAGAGAAATTTGGCTGCTCCACGAGGAAGTTTGGCTGGAGCAGCATGGAAACAGCCATTCCTCCAAGAGCCCGTCCTCCTGTGCTTACTCAGATGTGAGCACACACGTGTGCTGGGATTGAGTCACCAGAGCCTTTTCCTGAAGGGAATTTCGGGATTTGGGTGCTTTAGAGGGTGGGGATAAGCCAGTGAACAGTGGGAGCAGAACTCTCTCGTGTGGCAGCTGCTCCTGTTGAACAGCTGAAATAATTCCACAATCTCCCTGCTCTGGAACAGAAGGTGCTCCATGCAGGATCCCAGCACAGTCAGAGACAGGGTCTGCTTTACTCAAATCAGAAATTCTGTATTTCCCCCAGTCCATAACCAGTTAAAACCAGAGATCAGAGAGGGGAGAGTCTCAGGCTCTTTTCAGGCTCCTTTGCTCTGACATTCTTATTTATTTGCTCCAATTTTCCTTTCAAAAAGTGCAGAAACCCCAAGGAAATCCTACTGGAATGGCAAAAAATGGCAAAAAAGGGCTTTCACAGCTTCATGGGGAATTTTTGGCCTCAAGCCTGGCACTTTGTTGATGGATTTAGATGGATGTCCCTTGGGATGTGTAGCTGGATAAGCCACGCTTTGTACTTCCCTCAGGGGAAGCCTCTGCCTTCCTTGTCTTCCTCTGTTCTTGAGATATTAAAGCACCGATTTCCAAACAAAAAATCCAGGAAGCCCATTTAATGGCTGGGAGATTTTATCAGCTCCTGGTTATAAATGAGCCTTGAATGGAGCAGCACCCACCTGCCAGCTCCCAATCCAGCTCCAGCTTCTCCCGGCATAAGCAGGGAATGAGGGGCCTCTGCTGGACTGTCAGCACAGCCAGAGAAAAACCAAGAATTCCCAACTTTTTTCAAAGTGAGCCCTGGTTATGGACAACCTTTGTCCCTCAGCTGGATCTGCCTTTGGAGAGGACCGACTCTGGCTGTCACCACAGCCTGGAGGGAACATTTTGGGTGGATTTCTCCCTGTTTTATCTGTGTGGAGGAGGAAAGTTGCATCCTGAGCCTGGAGACCAAAGATTTTTTTGATTCATTTTGTGAAGTTTTCCTGCATGAAGCTGCTTCCAGCAACAGAATGAGAGGAAATGACCTCAGGATTTGCTGGGGGAGGTTTAGATTGGATACTGGGGACATTTTTTCCTGGAAAGGGTTGTCAAGCCCTGAGCAGTGCTGGAGTCCTTAAACCTGGAATTGTGTAAAAACCATGTAGATGTGGCACCTGGGGACATGGCTGATAGTGAATGTGGTGCTGCTTTGATGATCTTAAAGGCCTGCTCCAACCTTAATGATTCCATGATTTTCTGGGTTTTTCACCTCACAGCAGTGAAAGAAAATCATTTTTCCTGGGCATGCTGGCATGTCCCAGGGCACTCGGAGCCCTGGCTTCTGAACTTCTCTGACACCCCCATGTTCCCTGGCAGTGCTCCCCATTCCCACTGTGGTGCATCCACTCCTCATCCCTGGAAGTGTCCAAGGCCAGGCTGGACAGGGCTTGGAACAACCTGGGATAGTGGAAGGTGTCCCTGGCCATGGCAGGGGGTGGGATGGGATGGTTTTTAAGATCTCTTCCAACAAACCCATTCCATGATTCTATAAAACACTCCCCATCAGCACCCCCACAGCTCTTGTCTTTATCCTGCTCTTTCCAGGGCTTGTCTTTATCCTCCTCTTTCCATACAGACAGAGGCAGAACTCTCCAACACCAGCAATTCCAACCACTGCAATGTTTTTTTGGTTTATTTAATTCCTGTGCTGTCAGCATGTCCTCCCGCTTAATCTGTGGCATTAATTCCTTCCTTGCTACTGGCTTCAGAAAGCATTAACAAGGGAAAAATAAATCAAGTGTTAGAGCACAAAGAAGACTTGTGGGAAAAAGCTTTTGAGCCTTTTCTGAGGCTCTCATGCCTGTTATTCTTTACTTTGCTGATACAGCTGGATTTACCATCCTGTTGAATGAGCATATTCCAGACTATAAAAAAATAACAAAGTCGAACCACGTGGGCTTTGTATAGGTCAGAGCTGGAGAGGGGCTGCCAGAGACAACAGCACAGGACGACTTCAGAGCACGAAATGTGCAAACACAGCCAAAGTGCAGCTTGTGTTCCTCCAAACAAAGCAGGGACCAAACCTGAGACACAACAGAAACAAGCATGGGATATCTGGGCGTGGGAGCTCTGTGTGTGTGTGCCTCAGCCCAGAGCCACAGCTGTCTGCCAGCTGTGTGCAGATGTTGGTGAGACTGTAGGAACGTGGAGTGGCCTTTTCCATCCTGGGTGATGAGAAGCTTGTGGAAAGAGCTCACCTAAGTCAGTGCTGGAGTTTTAAACTGATGTTTCAGGGCATGTTGGTGCTCTCAGGTATTCAGTCTCATCTTTACCCTCATCCTTCTGAGGAAGACTCATCCCTGAAGTCACCACTGTGGATACAGCAACTCCTCAATAGCAGAGCAGGGCTGAATTCCCTGAGGAGTTCCTGCCCTGTTCCAAGCTCGTGTTGTGCTTTGCATTTTCAAAGTGCTGTGCAGAGCTTTGGTTTCCCCCCCACCCTCCTTTCTCACATCCCCCGTGAGAAGCCGGACTGGGCAGTTCAAGAGATCAGGGAACTCACACCAGCAATGTCCTGCCTCACGTGGGAGCCAGCTCTGAATGACCCCACACATCCCAAACTGCACCAGAAACATGGAAAATAAAGGGGTCTGAGAAAGCAATCTGAGCTCAGAGAATCTCACAACTTATGGAAATAACCCTGAATGACGAAGCAGCAAAAGGGGGTGAGTGGAGCTGGGTGTGCGGGAGGTGAAAAACTTCTCACTCCCTCAGCAGGTGAAGACTTTGAGGGTTAATTTCCTACAAATGCAGCTTTTTCGTTTCAAAGCCTAAAAAGTGCTGGAAGATCTGGACCCAGAGGAATTGTTGACCTGCAGACACCAGGAGGGGACGTGTTTTCACACACTGATGTCTCTTTGAGGTTGAAGCCCAAAGAGCAGCAGGGAAACTTCCGAGCCCGTTTGCAGCGCCAGGGAACTCGGCAGAGCTCCCACATCTGGGAATTGCAATTGTCCCATCCCCGGTGCCTCTGCAGTTTCTCTTCCCCTTCCTGCACATAAACATGGACACGCTGCAGCTGGAGCTGGAGCCACAATGTTTTCAGAACAAACAGAAAAACAAAGTGCTGCTCATGGTGAGCATTGTCTGCAACCTCAAAATAACTTTCCCAGCTCTTCCCTCCGTGCTGCAGGGCTGTGTTTTTCCCTGATCCCAGGTTCAAGAGTAGGTGGATGTTCCCAGCAAAGGATCCATCCTGCAATTTCATGGCACGTGCTGGATGTTTTAGATAATTCAGTGGGTGTTGAACTGTACCTTAGCAGAGATCCTCAATGGTTCGGGGTGGTGAAAACCCCCCTGCTTCCAGGAAATTAGGGGTTTTGTGGCGATTCGGTGAAAAATATAGTGATTTTATTCCTTCTGCTCTGCAAGAAACAATCATGGTGGCAATTTTAACATGCAGTAGGATGAACTCGCAGCTAAAAGATGCATTTCAACCCCTATTTACACCCTTAGGTGTTCAAAGTAGGTGTTTCCCCAGGAATTTTACCCTGGGCTCAGCATTTCTGCATGAAATACCACATAAATCATTATTCCTTCTCCACCACTGAGGGAAAAAGCAGCTGCCTGGCATTGCCTGACAGTGCCTGTACTTCTTTTGATTCTCCAGCAACTCAGGATTTGGAGAGTGGCCTGGATAAACCCCATTCTCAAAGGTCTGCAGCTGGAAATGAAAACATTTGCACAGTGCCCCAGAATTCCCTGGGGAATTCTGCCCGTGGTTTAATTTTATTTTATTTCTGCACAGGGCCTCCCCCAGGCCTGGCTCGTGTCTCAAGTGATGGAATTACAGAATCCCAGGATCACTGAGGTTGGAAAAGAACTCCAGGTTCATCGAATCCAACCTGTGACCGATCCCCACTTTGTCCCCAGCCCAGAGCACTGAGTGCCACGTCCAGGAATTCCCGGGACACCTCCAGGGATGGGGACTCCAAACCTCCCTGGGCAGCCCTGCCAATGTTGAACCACCCTTTCTGTGAAGAAATTCCTCCTAATCACAGAATCATGGAATATTTAGGGTTGGAAGGGAGCTCGCAGGGCCACCTGGAGCAGGTGACACAGGAACGTGTCCAGGTGGGATTGGAATGGCTCCAGAGATGGAGACTCCATGACCTCCCTGGGCAGCTGTTCCAGTGCTCTGCCACCCTCACGCTGAGGTGGAACTTGTGGTTTAGTTTAAGGCCATTGCTGTTTGTGCTGTCTCTCGGCACCACAGAACAAAGCCTGACCCTCCCCTCGAGCCACGTCCTCGCCTCCCCTCCCCTGAGGGGGGGCCATTTTGTGTGAGGGGAGGGGGCCATTTTGTGGGCTCCACGTTCTCCTCAGGGCGGGCATCAACCCCAACGTGTCCAAGCCGTGCCAGGGCTGAGCCTGCCGGTGTGCGGGGCTGCATTAACCCCTCTCCCCGGCCCTGCGGGGCTCCTGACGCCGGCTCGGTGCGGCCGCAGCCCGCGGAGCTCCCGCAGCGCTCCCTGAGCGCCACCAGTCCTCCGGGCCGGCAGGGGGCGCTGCCGAGCGGCCCCGTCCCGGCCCCATCCCGGGGCTTTCCGGGGTATCCCGGCCCGGCGTGATCCCGGCGTGATCCCGCTGCAATCCCGGGGTATCCCGGTGTGATCCGGCCCGTCCCGCTGTGATCCCGACGTGATCCCGGGGTATCGCGGCCCGGCCCAGTGTGATGCCGGTGTGATCCCGGGGTTTCCCGGCCCCGTCGCGCTGTGATCCCGCTGGAATCCCGGGGTATCCCGTCCCCGCCGCCATGGGGAAGAAGGGGAAGCGCGACAAGAAGGGGAAAGGCGCCGAGAAGACGCTGGCGAAGATGGAGAAGAAGGTGTCCCGCAGAGCCAAGAAGGAGGAGGTGACGGGCGCCAGGGAGGGCGCGGGGCCGCTCTGGGGACAGGGGGAAGGTTGAGGACAGGCTTGGGAGGAAAGCAGCGAATCCAAAGGGAACCTGGGCTGTGAAGGATGTAATGGGTTGGAAGGGTCCCACATGGATCATCCGCTCCAGCTCCCGGCCCTGCGGAGGTACCACAACAATCCCACCGTGTGCCTGAGGGCTTTGTCCAAACCTCCTTGAAGCTGGACTTCAGGGATGCTCCTGCGTCCCTGGGAGTGTTCCAGGCCAGGTTGGACGGGGCTTGGAGCAAGCTGGGATTGTGGGAGCTGTCCCTGCCCGTGGGTGAGATTTAAGGTGCCTCATTCTCTGATTTCAAGCAGAATCTTGCTTAAATCCCCTCCGATCCCTTGTGTGTGACAGCAGGTGTAAAAGGAGAGGAAAACACAGTTTAAACCTCCTTGCTTTCCATCCCCTTCATCCTTTTCTTCTGGTCTTAAAAGCAGATGAGAACCTTTGTTTCTCACACTCCTAGAGGGGCTGCTTGTGTTTAAGCCTCAAAGCAGTGACTTTTCCCTGGTAAAAAGTGCTGTTAGTGGCTTAATTCAAATACTCAAGGCATGGAAGGTGCCCCTGTGGAGTCTCCTGGCTGCAGGGAGAGCTGATTCCACGCTGCAAAATTCCCAGGCTTTGGAAATCTCTGCTTGGAGCAGAGCCAAGTGACCTGAGGTGCGGTGGCAGGAGAGACCCTGGCTCAGAACCTCCCATTGCTGCAGTCCTGCTTCTGCCCTTGCTCTGTCAGCAGTTTTGGGGGGGCAGATTTTGGTTTTAATTGAGTGAAGTTCAAAGGGAATAAAGATACAGGAGGTTTCTCTGGATATAATAAAGTTTCCAGTTATATTTGGGCAGTTATTTTTCTTTTTTAAAAA
The DNA here is from genome assembly GCA_013397555.1 of Urocynchramus pylzowi. Classification (NCBI taxonomy): domain Eukaryota; kingdom Metazoa; phylum Chordata; class Aves; order Passeriformes; family Fringillidae; genus Urocynchramus; species Urocynchramus pylzowi. The sequence goes on from VZRH01005215.1 coordinate 342,756, forward strand.
GGGAAACTGTGGGAGTGAGTGCTGGTTTCATGTGTGCTTCTGTGCATGTCAAGCTGCTCATGTCTGGCTTTTTCTTTCCAGGAGGATCTTGAAGCCCTGATAGCAGAATTCCAGAGTCTGGATGCTAAAAAGACCCAAGTAATTGAGTCATCCTGCCCACCCCCCTCACCCAGGTGAGACCTTGTGTGAGGCTTTGGCTGCCACTTGTAGAGCAGCTGGGAGTGCTTTTAATGTAATTTCTTTATATGAAGTTATTTCCCAGGAGTGGAAGGTATAGCTGATATCTGGAGTTATGACTTGGAATATTGAATTCATGGTTAAAAAGAGACCAAAAACCTGGTTTTGGGCATCAAAATCCACTTTTTAACCATCACATCAGCACAAGAGGCAAAGGAGGATTAGATTTCAGGGCTTTGAGGGAAAATGAAAGTGAAGAGGAAGTTTTGGGTTTGAACTAGAGGGCTGAAGGGAATTCAGAGGCAAAAGGATGTGTCGTGAGGTAGAAACCACTTTGTTAAGTGGGGTTCACAGACTTGGGGTGTTCAGGAGAGCAGTGACCAGCAGCAAGTACAGAATAATGACACAGATAAATGGAAAGGAGACAGCCCAGAGTTCTGTGCCCTCATAAAAGTCATTTTTGTTCCTGCCACCCCAGCATTAAAATTCAGGAGCTCACGTCAAAGGGGGAGTTAAATCACAGAGTAACGTGTGCTCCTGAAATAGGAGAGCCTCTCAGACAGTGCCCCATTCATCTTGCTGGAAGTTTTGCAATAAATTAATTTCTTTGGAGAAGTTCTTAGCCCTGGGGTGAACATCACAGCAGGGTAATTTGGCAGATGATGGAGAGACCTTTGGGGCTTGAGGGCAGAGGTGCTGGTGCCTGAGTTAAAGGCTCCAAGATTCAGGGTTTTAAGGATTTGCATATAATTTTTTTTTTATTTCCATCCTCTTTTCTTTCAGGCTGAACTGCTCCCTTTGTGCTCACCCCGAGAGAGACGAGCTGATCCTTTTTGGAGGTGAATATTTCAATGGCCAAAAAGTAATGTATACTTCATTTTCTTCTTCTTTATCTCCCCCCTCCCTCCTTTTCCTGTAATTTGCACGGGTCTCATTTGAAGGGAAATTCAAGGCAGAGTCATAAAATATGTATTTGTCCCTGAATGAGAGCAAAATAGCCTTTTAATTCTGCCATGGCTCTGTCTCATGGCTGAGCAGTTGGCAGGAAGGAGACACGCTGGAACCCATTAAGGAGTCAGAGTGATTGTCTCAGCATCAATATTTCAGGGCTTCATAATTTCTCCAGACTTAATTGTAGCCATATCTGCCCCTCATTTGGGATAACTCGTGAAGAATCTCTTGCCCTTCTCAAAACAAGATATTTCTGCACCTTTGCTGCTGGCTGCCTTGGAGCTGGGAGCAGCAGGAAATTATTGCACTCAGGTGCACTCTTTTCCCTGAATTTCTGCAGGTTGCAAGGGGTTATTTTGCTCCTGGAGACAAACTGCTCTGGAAAACTCCAGCCTGGCAGTGATATTTGGCCACCTCAGAGTTAACCCAGTGTGATGAGCTGAACTAACTCTGCTTTTTTTACCACCTGGAGCTGTTCTTTGCTCTGGAGTTGAGCAGCTTTAACCTGAACATCTGTGTTAAGCTCCAGCTTTTTAAGTCCTCATATCTCAAGCTGTCACTGAGGGTTTGGGAAGGAACATTCCAGCCCAGTGGAAGAGTTGCTGCCTCCCAGTGCAGGGCAGGAGCTGGTTGCCCTCCTTCCCTGCCCTCTGAGGAGGGTTGTGCTTTGCAATCTTCACCCAAATCCCCCTGTGCAGAGCTGAGCTGAGCTGGGCTGGGCTGAGCTGCTGTCTCCTCTCCCTGTCTCACAGACCTACCTGTACAATGACCTGTACATTTACCACATCAGGAAGAACAGCTGGGCCAAACTGGACATCCCCAACCCACCCCCGAGGCGTTGTGCTCACCAGGTAAAGCTCTGGCTGCCAGAGCAGCAGCTGGGATTGCTCTGAAGCTGATTTGGGAGGAGGGTTTGAATTTTTTTACCTCCTGAGGGTTTCTTGCCTCTCTTTGTTCTCCTTGTAATGGGCTGCCAGTGGTGTCACTTCAGCTTTTCTGTCCAAGGTGCTCTGGTCACTGGGTGTCCTCTGGCTGTGTCCAGTGTGGAATGAAGGTCTGGGGTTGTGTGTGTTGATTTGGCAGAACTCAAGCAGAGCCAGGGGGGAGAGTCTTCCTCAGAAATTAATTCTCTTTGCTGCATTGTACAAGGACCAGCTCAAATCCATAATCCCAGGGGGCACCAAATTTTCAAACTGGAATTTGACCAAAGTCCATTGTTCCCTTCATGGCCACAGCCCTCATCCATGAACATCCCAGACACTGCCACTGCTGCCAGCAGGGAGCACTTGGGCTCTTCTCCACCTCTCTGCAAATCCAGGTCACTGGCTGCTTGTGAGGATGAAGGATTTGGGTTTGTTTACTTTATGTGAACACCTGCACAGCAGAACCTGGACCAAAGACTTGTATTTTTTGCAGGTCTTTGGCCCTCACCAGCTGATAGATTTTCTTACCTGCTGCAGCCAGTGGGTGACTGGTGCCTTCCCAAAGCTGCCATACAGGATGTGAATGTCCTTTTCCTACCCATCCCAAAGCTCCCTGGTAAGACCCAACACCCTAATTAGGTTCATATGCCTTTATTATGTAACTCAGTGCCAGTCTTGCTCTGAGCTGTGTATCCTTGAATTGAGAGATTCTGCCTTGATTTTTTTTGGGCTACTTTGTGCTGTTGAAAATAGAGCTTGGTTTCAGAGGCCACATTCCAGCAGCCAGCAGGTGGCTGTCGAGCAGCTCAATCCAAAGGGAGCAGCTCAGGAGCTGCAGCTGGATTACAACAACAATAAACTGAGGAGTCCTGCTTCAGCAGTGTTTCTGTCTGATAATTAATTATGGTTTCACAGGAGACAGTTCAGCCTCATGAGCTGACTGGTTTGTCTTCCTTGAGGCTTTATATTTAATGCATAGCTCAGAGCTAAACAGAAGTGTGTCTGTGGGTGCCAGGTGCATGGTTTTAGTTTTATTTGTCATCCCTGGTTTCTGACACACAATCCACTGTTGGAGTTGAGGTGAGAGGAGCTATGGGCAGGTTTTGGCAGTTTTCAAGGAAAAGGGTTTGGTTTTGTCATGAATTTCAAGCCAGCTCTTGGAAAGGTCACCCACAAGTATGAGCAGGCTGTTGCATAAACCTTCCCTTTGAGCTCTTAAGCATTGGATGCCCATGGAATTCAGGCACACATCCCCTTTGTTTAGGTAACTTCATGTTCACACAAATCCTGCCTGAAAGCACACCCTGGGTTTTCTTATTTAATCATTTCATGTTTGGGCTGGTTTATGGCAGGGCATGGTCCTTTGTGGGGCTAAAAATCTTTTTTTTTTTTTTGCTGGGAGAGACAGGCAGGGAATGAAACCTTGTGAGGAAAGAGATCATTATCCCAATGTTGAACTGTGATGGGTACCTTGGGGAAAACACAGATTGAAATTTGCACAGCCACAGCATTTCCTTCTTGGGATTCCTTCCTTTTTCCTTGGTCCTAGCACAGATAACTTTAGTGAGGTGGAGTCTTGCTCTTCTCCCTGCTTTTAACTGGCATCTTGCATGCCAGAGGTGTTTTGGTGCTGCTCTGTGCAAATAAAAATTATGAAAAACCCCTCTCTGCTCTTACACAATCAAAGCAATAACAGTCTCTCCTCTTGTCCAAATCCTGCACATTTCCTTCTGTATTATTTCTTTTTTTGGTTTTTTTTCTTCTGTTTGCTTTTGAACAGAGAGAGTTGAACAATTTTTGTTACATTAATCCCAAGATGTTTCCTAGGAAACTTTAAACTTCCCACAGGAGGTGGGAAGAGCCCAGCTCCTAGGCCAGCTTTCCCTTGCTCTGGGGAAGATGTGCTAAACACTTTTAATCCAAATTCCCCTTCCTTCAGCCCCAGATAGCTGCTGCTGTTCCCTGGGGTTTGGAGCTGTGTTTGACAGCTGTGTGCCTGCTTTGGAACCCTGCTCTGACCCAGCTGTCCCTTGTCCTGCAGGCAGCTGTGGTGCCCACGGCTGGGGGGCAGCTCTGGATCTTTGGGGGCGAGTTTGCCTCTCCCAACGGGGAGCAGTTCTACCACTACAAAGATCTCTGGGTCCTGCATTTGGCCACCAAGACCTGGGAGCAGATCAAGTAAGTGCTGGCCCTTCTGGCCCAATTTTCTGGAAGAAATTTGGATTTCTGATCCCTGAGATCCTGATGTTCAGTGACTCTTTGGTGTTGGCCTCATGAGGACCTGTGCCAGTGTGATCCAAGTTTGATTCCTGGTTCAGTGCTGTGATTTCCCAGCTTTCCCTTAAATACAGAGATGCCCAGGCTCAAAGGGGTGGAGAAGACAACTCCAGACAGAAGTGGGAATGAGAGATGTGTTCCAAGCCTGTTGAGACCAAAGCTGATTTATTTCATACCTGATTTTTGGGGTGTGGGTCTGCCTTGGTGTTGCTTAACTGAAGGGAAGAATATCATGAACAGCTCTCTGTTCCCAGCCCTGGCAGGTGCAGATGTCCAAATCTGGTGCTCTGTTTTCCTGGGCTCCTCCAGTGGGGGCTGTACAAGGCCAGTGGATGGATCTCCCCATTTTAACACCACTGGAGAAGCCAGTTTGTATCTACCCACCTTCACTCCTGGCATTTGCTGCCTTGAGATTCTTTGGGATAAACAAGCCAGTAATTCAGGCCTGTCAAAGGAAACAGGTGCCAAAAGTTTTTGACAGGAGTGAAAGTGTAAATATTTTCAGTGGATCTGGCCCAAAGTCCTCTGTTGATGTTTCTTTAACCTTTGGCTGCTGCTGTTTGTATTTGCTTGAGAGGAGAGTTCTAGTGACATCCAGTGGACTGAGAGGCAGGAGACTGGCTTTGGGTCTGAGTTTGGCACTGGCTTCCTCTTGAACTGTGGGATTGTCTTGTACCCAGAACACAGCTTTGGGTGGGCTGGAGCTCCAGATCACCCTCAAAGTGCATTGAGAAAAGCAGCAGCTTTTGATCACTTAGGAGCTCCATGTTCTTCCTTCAGGTGGGAGCACCACATCTGTCCAGGTTGATCCTTTTTCACCCTGTTAGAGGGTGTGGGGTCTGTTAGCTGTGCCTGCCTCTCCTTGCACAGTAGCTGAGGGTGCTTTGGGATGAGCTGTGCAGGGATGGAGCCAGAGACTCCATCCTGAGGTCACACAGTGACTCACTGTGCCTGTCTCACCTTTTTCCCTCTCCCTGCAGAGTGGGAGCATTGATAGTGCCTGCAAGTGGGAATTTGGAGTCTGCTCCATTTGAGCTTCCTGCCTTGCTGGGGTGGCCCTCTGTCCTTCAGCCCTGCTGGGATTTTGGGAACACCCATGCCCCGGTCCCAGTGTTGGAATCAGACAAAACACATCCCCTCCCCATCCTTGGGCTGCTCCTGGAGCTGCATTAATGAAGCAAAGGGAGGGAATGGCTTTGTTTTAATGCTGACCTGGCTGAGCACAAAAATCCATGTTCTGCTGCCTCTTTGCTGCTTGGGAAGGGGAACAGGAAAGGCCAGAGGTGATTGTTGAGTTCTACAAGGGATTTTATCCTGCTGCTTTTAAAACTCTGATTATGACACCTGCTGCACTTCACTTCCTTCAGCATTTCCCATTTGTTGGGGTCATGGTGAGGAGCCATCCCTGGTACAAGACCCTTCACACAGACCAAGGAACAATTCCATGCATCCAATGTGCTGCCACTGCTACCTGAATAAATGCCAGGTGTCACACTTGGGGTACAGACTAGTGTGGGGTGTAGAAAACATCATTTTAGTGCAAATAATAAAGTAATAAAATTAATTATTCATGAAGAAATGTCTGGACAAGAGAGGCAAAGTTTCTGTTTCTGTTCCCATGGGAAGGATCACGAGTGTCTCATTCCAGGTGGGTTTGATGTGTTGGTTTGTCCAAGATGACCCTGCTGTGATGTAAGCATGAAATTCTAGGAAATCTAGTTATTCCAGCCCCACAGTTCAGATTCCAGACAATGATGTTGTCCTTCCTGGCCTACAATTCCTGCCATAAACCATCCTGGTGCTGTGAGTGGCTTGATTCTGAAGCACTTGGGAAGAGAAAACCTTGACTAACTCTGAAAACTTCCCTGTGCTGGGGAAGTGCAGCTCCATTTTCTCCTAGCACAGCGCACACTGGTGCCAGGCTGCCTGACAGAGTTAAAAGTTGCTAAATTTAGCAAGATTTAGCTGTGTTTCCTTGCATTTTGCATGCACAAAGATGATCCAAACACAGCAAATCCCAGCCCTTTAGAAGCTGTGCCAGCAGCTGACTTTGACTTAGTGCAGCCACCTTATCTTGTATGTGATGCTGGAGGTTTCCTCAGTCCATGAACTGTTTGTTACCCTGCCTTGGAGCAGCAGTATTTTAACCTAATTGCCTCATTCCTTCCTAGAGAGAACATTCCCAGTCAGCTCTCTGAGTCCCAGTGCCCTCCCTCAGGGAGAGACAGAGAGCATCTTTGGGGCTTGTGCTTGGGAATTGTCACATCCCTCCTCTGCAGCTCCCTTCACTGAAATTCTGGAATGCTGGTGGTACTTCCTGTAGGATTTGGTGGGATGTGGTGCTGTAAATTCCCCAGTTTCACCAGTGTCTGTTTAACTGGAGCAGTCCTTGCAGTGGAGGACGGCCCAGCACAGGGTTGGATCTGATGGATGCCTTTCCTTGCTCACCAGAAAAATCAGGTCCTGCTACCTCAGGTAGAAAGTGCTTAAAGAAAAGGGTGTTTTGGTGTAAATCCAAGTACATTGTCAGCCCAGAAATGAGTTTGTTCTTTGGTAGATCAGGATCCAGGTGTTCAACTGTGGGTTGGAATTGAGAATTTTGGGCTCTGTGCCAGTTGTGTTTTCTCTTCTCTTTTTCCACCTGAGTGTCCAGACATGAAGGGACAGGATCTGTGTGTGCCACTGGTGTAAAACAACACAAATCCTGAGTTCAGCTTCCTCTGCAGGATAAAAGTGCTCTGTCCTCAAGTGCCCCTGTGTTGAAATGTTCTCTTCATCCCCACTTTTATTATTATTGAGCATTCCCAAGCTTCACCTGAGCATCCTGTGGATGAAGAGGCAACTCCTGCAGCCTGTAGCCACTGGGCCAAGTAATTCATGAATCTGGGGGCTGAATTCAGCTCTGGTTTGTTACTACAAGTCCCAGAGTAACTCCAGGCAAAAGAAAATTCCTTATGGAGCAGCTCAGATCAGCCTCATGCAGTACATGTGTAGAGCCAGTCCTTAGCCAGAGTTTTTCATCTATTTTTAAAAAAAGTCTGGAGAATTTACAGTTCCCTCCTACATGTCTGCCTTCTGGTGTCAACCCCATGAAATAGAGCACTAATCACAAAGTCTGGGAAACCATTTCCAAAATGTTTCTTTGGGACCAGGAGCATTGAAACAGGTAAAAGGGAAGAGGTTGTGCTTGGGAAACAAGTTGCAGGAAGATCCTCCTGGAGTGGGAATGAGGTTCTGCATCACTGCCAGTCCTGCCTGACTGTGCCATTTGTGCCTTGGAGTTAAATCTACATTGGTGGGAGCTTTATTAAAAGACATCAATGAATGAACTTTTATTGATTTTGAACTCAGAGGAAACCTGTTTGAGAAACAAGGCACATGATATTCTCTGAGAACAGGATTTTAGTGCTCATGTTGGGTTTAATTCATCCTCTCCTTAAAAAAATAAAAAGTTGATTTAAAAAGTGCCATCTTTTGGAGTAATGACACGGGAGCTTTGTTACAGCAAGAGAAAATAATGATTTCAAGTCTTGATGAAATTAATACCAGAGGTGCTGTTCTGCAGGGTGATACTTAAAGATCCAGTAAATGCTTGGAAAAACCTCCTCTCTGTTAGAATAAAGAGTCCAAGCAATCAATATTAATTCAGTCTTCCCCAAACGCTGCTGTTCTGGTGGAGTTTCTCATTATCACCAGGGTGAGGTTGTCATTTTCCATGGTGAATAAGGGCCCTCATTTTCTCTCTCCACAGAAATCCATCACCACATTCCCAGCTCCCTGCTGCCACTCCCAAGTGTGGCTGGGGGGTTGTGGCTTTAGGTTTTGCTGCTGTTTTCAACTTTATTTATTTAGGTCTTGATTGTGCAATCACTTCCACACCTTAGGGCTGCGTGTTGGAGGGGTCTCACTGGGCTCAGTGGTGCCAGCTGGGAGCTTTGGGAGACTCCTCAGTGAGGGAAAACAGCATGGATTCATCCATGGGGGCAGAGAACACACAGCAAACCCTCTTTGGCCTAGAGCTGGCTCTGTTGGAAAGTTGTTGAGGTTGTTTTTGTTGTCTCTTGTGTGATTCTGGGGGTGAAGGTGGAGGAAGGAAGGTGGATCCATGTTGGAATGGTGTCCAGCTGCCCAGCTCCTCGGGAGCCTTGTGGATGGGACAGATGGAGGGGGTGTTGCTTGTTCCTGGAAATGGAAGCTGCACATTTCACTGAAAGGTCAGGAAAGCTGGGAAGAGCAGAACAGGAATGTGTGGCTGCTTTTGAGTGTGTAGGATCATGGAGTGAGTCACAGAGTCATGGAATGGTTTGGGTTGGAAGGGACCTTAAATCCCATCCCATTCTCCCCCTCCGTGGGCAGGGAGGAATCCTTCCACCATCTCAGGGTGCTCCAAACCCCATCTAGCCTGGCCTTGGACACTTCAGGGATCCAGGGGCAGCCACAGCTTCTGTGGGCACCCTGTGCCTGGAAGAATTCCTTCCCAACATCCCACCTATCCCTGCCCTCCTTCAGTGGGATAATGATGATAATGATGACTTGTTTTGCTGCAGTGCCTTTGTTCTTGAGGAAATCTGGGTAATTCATGAAGTGTTTTCACTGGTTTGGAGTCATACCCAAACTGCAGGTGGATGAGTGAAGGTGTTGTTGATTTCCTGAGACACTGAGGGAGGGGGATGTCAGAGCCAGGCTTTGTCTCTTGGTGCTTGGAGAAAACATCTCCGTTTGGAGTGTCTTCCCTGCAATTGTGAAGGGCTGTTCATTAAACTCTCCTGAAGAATCAGCTCCTGAGTCATCACTGGAAAGACTCTGGGTGCTCTTAGGGTGGTTTATCTCTAGGAATAGAACTGCCTGTGTGCATTCTCAAGAGTTCCTGCAAGAGCACCCATCCTGTCCAGGGGAAAAGCAGCCACGGATTGAGGCAGCCACGTTCCCAATGGTGCCCATTTCCAGGAGAGGCTGAGCTCAGCCACCTCAGCTGCCAATAACTCCAATAAAAATGGTCTGAGGCACTACCAGGGCAGGGGATTTTGATAAATGGAATTTCTTTGTGTTTCAGGGCACCAGGAGGGCCCTCTGGACGAAGTGGACATCGGATGGTTGTGTGCAAAAGGCAGCTGATCATCTTTGGAGGTTTCCATGAGAGTGCAAGGTGGGTTGCTGGGGTGGCTGGGAGTTGGAGTCCTCCTTAAAAAAGGCAACAAAATTTCACCAGTAACAGAAATCTGTGTGTTGATGGGAGGATTATCCTCAACAGGACTGAGTCTGAGCTGGATTTTTGTGTTAGAGTGACAAGGGATCTTGATTTAAAGTATTCAGGTGTGGGAGAAATCACTGTAGCCCTGAAGCAGCTGCCCATCCTTGCAGCCAAAGCTCAGTCCAGCACTTTTGGCCTCTGAATCTTGTCAGATCCTTGTCTTGTAGAAGTGGGGGCTGTGAGTAGAGCTCTGAAATGCTCTTTTATCCTGTCCTGAGCGTCCCCATCACAAAATGTGCTGTGCCCATGTGCTCTCTGCAGAGATTTCATCTACTACAACGATGTGTATGCCTTCAACCTGGACTCCTTCACCTGGAGCAAGCTGGCTCCTGCAGGGATGGGGCCTGCTCCAAGGTCTGGCTGTCAAATGACTCCCACCCCTGAAGGCAACATCATCATCTATGGAGGCTACTCCAAACAGGTAGGGGACACTCTGTGCTAAGGCAGATGTTGTCCATAGGCTGGGAACCAAAACAGGCCTCAGTCTTCTCATTCTGCCTTTTTTTCATGCAGTTCTGCTGATTGAGGGGCTAATCTTGGTTCACATGATTTCTCTGTTTTCCCTGTTGTTCTTATCCAACAGAAGGAATTGATGTCACTGAGGGAGGAATAAGCAGCTGGGAGAAATGACATTTTTTTGGCAACTTAAAGCATTCTCAGGTATTCCTTTGTGCTTCAGCACTTGCAGGTTAAAAGCAGCAGTTGCCAGGAGATTTTATCTTGTGCCATCAGTGGCAGAGGTGAGGGAGCAAACTCAGTAAGCCAAAAAAGACTTTTGACAGGCACCAGGCTCCCCCAGCTGTGCTCCTTGCTCTGTTAATCCTGGGAATTTATACCAGAGAGCACATTCCTCACTGAGCAGGTATCCCTGTGTCCATGCTGGGCTGCAGGAAGGAAGGAAATGTTTCATTGAGCAGAAGGCTCCTGCCAAAGCTTTTCATGTTGGGAATGCAGGCAGAGGCCCCAGATCCTGCTGCTCCCGTGGAAAGGCAGCAGGGGAGGAGAACGCCTTGTTCTTCTGAGGGGAATAAATGAACAAAGGAGGGAAGCAGGGAGAGGGGAGAGAAGGGAGTTGGTCTCTCTGTAAATTTAGAAGCATTTGTGCCTCCTCAGGGCCTGAGCTTCAGGCTCTGCCTCATCAGATGGGCCTTGGATTCAGCAGCAGTAACAGCACAGAGCCTTCTCCACCTGAAAGGGCTCTGTGCTCTTGCCTTCCCTGTGCTGTGTCCTCACTCCTGAGGTGGGCAGGGAGCAGGAGCCTGCATGCTCTGCCAGGTGTGCAGCTCTCCTGGAAGCAGCTGGGCTCCAGGTGCCCCATGGAAATATAAAAGTCTCACATGTTTGCAGTTGGTTCTGTTCCACTGCTGCTCTGGGTTGGTGTGAGCTGGTGAAAATGAAGGAGAAGGGATGGGGGAATGCAAAGCTGCTCTCAGCCCTTGGCAGGGCACTGGGCAAGGATGGGAACTGGGGTAAGTTCTCTGCAGCTTGGAAAACAGCTTTTCCAGTAGAACAAGCACTCCATTAAAGCAAAACAGACATTCCATTAAAACAAGACATTTTTCACAGGTGTTAAAAATCTCCTTCCTTTGTCATGTGGAGAGCTTTGTGTGCCTCTCTCTGATGGGCCATTCCTGCCAGGCTCTGCTTTTGTAGCACAAACTGACCAAAGCTCTGAACAGAATTTCCTCTGCAGCCTTCAGCATGCTCCTGAAAATTAAATTCAGCAGGATATGGCCCCTCTAGGAGAGACCCAATTCTGTTAATGTGTGGCTATTTAATTCTCATTGTGTCTTCACTTAGAGCTGATTGTGGAGCTGAGTGTCTGGGTTTGCTTTGAAGTGAAGAAAATCTGTTTGCCTGGGATACTCTTGGGAGAAGGTAGACATGGAGAAAACAATTCTTAATTGGAGTTGGGCAGCTACAGGAGAGGACTTACTCCTTGTCTCCAGTTACAGGGGCAGATACTCCAGTCAGGGCTGCTATGAAGACATTTTGGGGAGTTGGAAGACATTTTTACATCTGAAACCAGGAATATATCCAAGCAAAGCACCGTTCATCAAATGCAGAGTATTCCAAGGAGAGACAGGACTAAGTCACACATGGGATGGGAAATTTTGAAGGGAAGAGGGGAGGAAAATCATAATAGCTCTTCTTTTTGAATAGGGACATAATTTGGCTGTCACATTGCTGGAGGAGGAGGGTGGTGACATGGCAGGGCTGCTGTCCTGGGATGGGCAGGGAGCTGGGAAGGCAGAAACAGAATTTTGGTGCCTGCTTTGATTTCCTGAACTTGGAGAAGTGATGTGGAGAGTCTGTTCTCAATAACATGTCAGTCCAGGGCTGAATTCCCTTCATGGGACCTGGATTAAAAATCTCTTTCCTGGCTGGGGAAATAGAGGCAGAAAAGATGGAGTGACTTGTCTGAGGCACTGCAGGACTTGCATGCAGAACCTTGGTCCCCAGATGTGGCTTTGCTGTGCCTCCCACTGGATTTTCCTGAGCAAACCAGGCTGCAAATGGTGAAAAATGAGCTTTCCAACCCTGGGTGTGACTGCCTTGAGATGGCTGGTGCCTGATATTTTAAAGAGCAGGATTCTCAGCACAATGGTGTCTCTGTTCCTGTTTCATCAGCAGCCTGGGGATGATAAAGACAATTTCTGTCATCTCCTGCAGAAGGGGATGTTGTGGGTGCTGCCAGCTCTGCCCAGAACAGACCTCACAATGCCCAGAGGAGCTCAGAGCTGCTCTCCTGCTGATCCTAAAGATGTCCTCAGCCTTTTCCTGTGCTGGGGATGGGGCTTGCTGCAGCGAGCTGCATTTTGGGCTGTCTGAAGCAGCGAGGCCTCTCCATTGCTAGGCAACAGAGGGGCTGGAGCTGCTGCTGCTCCACCTTGCAGGTGCAGCCTACAGGCCAGGGGAGGGCTGGAGTTGCACGTGGGCAGGGCTTTGGGATGCCAGAGATGGCTGGGGTGTGGGGATCTTGTTGTTGTTTTGGGTTTCTTTTAGTGGCAGTCATCACAAAGCTGAAGTGGATTCTGCTGGGAGATGTGGGAGTGCCTGAGCTGTAAGGTCTGGTGGGACTGGTTCCCTCTGTAGCTCTGCCTGCTGAACACTTTTGCTGTTTGGATGTTTTTGAACACTGTTGATCTCCTATCAGGCAATTTTAGCACATGGAGAATCCTGATTGCACTCCTCGAGCTCTCTGTGCCTCAGTTCCTTTGCAGTCTGGCAGCAGAGTTGAATTTTCAGCTGATGCCTGTAAGGCTCTTGTACCTCCCCACTGTGCCTGCATGTGCAAACCACAGGCTGTGCACTGTGGATATCCCAGCCAGTTTTGTGCTGGAAAACAAACACCTGAAACTGGAAAGCACCAAGGACAAGGGGGGAGCAGGAACCTCTTGTGAGTGATGGAATGATTTGCTCAGGGCTGACTTGTCCTGGCTGGGAGGGGATGGATCTCTCCAGCAGCTGGAAGTGTCTGTGACAACAAAAAACTGACTCCCACTCCACCTCATCAGGGTTTTCTGAGCCCAGGGAGCTTTGTCATGTTGCACATGCAGTGTGTTTACTACAGGGAGCTTTTCAGGAGAAAGGAATGTGGATTTTCCACACAGCTTGGATGGCTGTGGAGCCAGCTGCTCTCTCTGTGTTTGCTCTCTTGCCTCTCACGCAGTGCTGTGCTCCTCACACTTCACCTGGGTGGAGTTGTGCAGTGCCTGGAGCATGCTTCCCTCTCTTCTCCCTAAAAACTGAACACCAGTCCCAGGAATTGGATACCAGGCCCTGCAGCAACAACAAAACCTGCCAGGTACTGGTGTGCAGCAGGAGAGGGCTGGGCCCAGTTGGTTTTAATCCCCTGTGACAATTTATTTCTCTTCTCTGGGTGCCAAAATTCCTGCATCCTGTAGTCTCCATAGAGCTCATCTTCCTGAGGGCTGGACCCTGGGGTGCCCTGCTGGGATGGATGCACTGCTGGCATGCACTGCTGGCATCCTGGGAGCAGAGTTCCTCATCCCTGCTGGCATCCTGGGAGCAGAGTTCCTCATCCCAGGAGGAAGGGAATGACAAGGAAGCAGGAGCTGTGCAGGAAGGATGGCTGGATAATGACATTATTAACACAGCTCCTGTGTGGTGTGGCACAGAGCTGCCTTGGGATGCTGCTGTTGCCATGAGCACTGCAATCCAGGGCTGCCAGGAAGAGGAGCAGGGAAATGACACTGAAAATCAGGCATTTCATGGCTTCTGCTGAGCTTTCACCTTGTCCTTGCTGCTGCCTTTTGTAGAGATGGGAGTGGAGTTTCTGCTTCTGTTTGGGAGGATGAACCTGTTGCTCAGGGCTGTGTGGGATCCCACATGGCAAAGCTGCCAGCTGCAGGGGGACAGAGCTGTCACCTCTGCCCCTCCTGAGCTGGCTGAGGGGGGGACAGGGACCCACAGCCTGGGCTGGTCACAGGGGTGGGCCATGTGAGGTCATTGCAGGTCACAGCTTCTGCTCAACATCCAGGGCAGAATCCCAGAGGGCCTTGCAAGCCCTGGAAAGTTGTCATGTCCCACTAGGGAGTGGGAATTGCTCCTTTACATGAGTTAAATCAGCCCCTGGTCCTGTTTGGGACAGAGTAAAAGGCAGGACCTTGGCTCTTCTGTTTCCTTAGTGCTGCCCACCCTTTTTTTGGTTGCAAACCATTTGGTTTTACTCCCCTGTGACAATTTATTCTGCTCTGGGTGCCAAAATTCCTGCATCCCATAGTCTGCATACAGCCACAAATCCCCAGGAATCCATGTTACAGCCTGGAGAGCCCTTGCTGCTGCCACAGGCAGGAATTCTGGCACATCACAGGCAGGATCCCTGCTTTGAATCCCATGGTTTGGAGCTGCCTGATGCTCCAGAGTGGCCTCTCCTTGCCCAGTCCCAGTGTTTGCACTTCCAATTGGATCCCTCTGTGGTTTGGCCACTGAAGTTGTTTCCTGAGCATCCCTGTGTTTCCTTTCCCTACAGAGGATCAAGAAAGATGTGGACAAAGGCACCCTGCACACGGATATGTTCCTGCTGAAGGCTGAAGGAGCAGGCAAGGAGGAAGGTGAGCACTGCCCTGGGAATGCAAATCCTCTCCCTTCCTTGGAATAACACACCAAAAAACCTGGAACCCAATTCCCCTCTCAGTGATAACCTCTGTGCCCCAGTGTTGGCTCAGGAAGAAATCCAGAAAAAGAGATTTTAGTGATTTTTTTCCTTTCAGTTTGTGTGTGGGAAGGAATTAAAACAACATTTCCAAATTCCTGTTTCTGGGACATTTTGATCAGTGCTTTCCTGTTCACAACAGAAAATCTTTGGGATTGCAGAATTCTCCTGTGGTGGGGTATTCCTGGGTGGATGCCAGGGACCTGCTAAAGCTGCTCCATCCCTCCCTCCCCAGCTGGAGAAGGGAGACAAAATCCAATGGGAGACTCATGGATTGAGATAAGGACAGGGAGAATCACTCAGCTCTTTCCCTGCTCCAGGCTGGGCCCATTCCATGGGGTACAATCCTTGTGGAACAGATTGATCCTTTGTGGCTCTTTGGTTATCTTGGATTGGAATAGGAATTCCATCACTTTCCTTAGGAGATTTTCTCCTTGACTCAGGCAGTGGGACAATTTTCTTGGAGCTGAATTTCTAAAATGTTAAAATTGTGATTGATTTCTCCAAACCTGACTGTCTGGGATGGGATTTGGGGAGGAGGGTTGGTCACCAGGACTGTCTGGACTCCAGGCCCTGTTTGCATTATTCCTATTTATAGTTTTTTATCTTGCTGGAATTGCAGTTCCTTCAGAAGCACAGGGCCTGGCAGTGCTTCTCCCAGCCTGCATTTCAGGGATTTGCTCTGAAGTCAGAGTAGAAGGGATTGGAGAAAAGCAGAGGGAGAGAGCACAAGTCTTGTCCTGCTGTTGAGCCCTCTTTTAAAGCTGGTTGGGCCTTTTTGGGATGATCTGTGTTTATTTTGGGGGTAAGGCAGCGGTGCAGGATGGCAGAAGAGGTGGAGAGAACTGATGGAAGGTGGGAGGGCTCCATGGGATAACTGAGGGATGTTTTTTGGTGCTTGAAGGCTGCATCTGATCAGGCCTTGTCTGAACTCTACCCTCAAGTAAAGGTGCAGAGAGCTTCAGAGTCTCCTTGCTCCAGAAAGCTCTGGAAATACCCTGAAGATGCCATGAGAATATCCAAAATGGCATGGAATTGATGCCTCAGGTTTTAGCTTTTATATTTTTCAGATTCTGTGCTGCTTTAGTGTGTGGGTCTGAGTTTCATCTTAGGGGATGGTGAGCTCTCTTCACAGAGCAGGGAGACAAAACAATTCCTTCTCCAGCTGGGGACCAAGGACAAATGATCCAAATCTCAGGCCCAAGAGCACAAACAACGTGGGCTGAAGAGAGAAAAACAAGCAGGGTGGGAGTGCCTGGGCTAAAGCTGGAATGGGACAATGAACTCCAAGGTGCAAATGGAGCAGAACTGATCCCAGTGAGAGCCCCCATGAGTGGGTGTCCATTTTTTGGGACCATTTTGGTTCATCTTGGGTGCAGCCCTGGCTGGGCTCTGGTGCTGCCCAAGGTGCATCCATGGAGGAGATCCTTTTAACAAATCCCTGCTTTATTCTTTAGCTCTGCCCAGCCTCTGCTCTAGCTCAGCCTTCACAAGGCATCAGAATTCCTTGCTGGAATTGTGAGATCCCTTGGAATACACAAACCAAGCAGGGTTCTCCTCTGCTGCTGCTCACATTTGTTCTCTCCATTCAGACAGGTGGAGCTGGAGTCGGCTCAGCCCCTCAGGAGTGAAGCCCAGCCCCAGGTCTGGCTTTGCTGTGGCTGCTGCTCCCAACAACCGCTGCCTCCTCTTTGGGGGGGTGCACGATGAGGAGGAGGAGGAGAGCATTGAGGGGGACTTCTTCAATGACATTTATTTCTATGACATCGGGAAGAACCGCTGGTTCCCTGCACAGCTCAAGGTCTGCGGTTAAATCATTCAGTCATTTCATCACCTGGCACATCCTTTATGTCTGGTTTGGCCACTTTGAGATTTCACAGATTGTTTGGGTGGGAAGGGACTCTAAAGATTCTCTCATTCCACCCCTGCCACAGCTTCCAAGAGCCCAGGTTGCTCCAAGCTGGCCTTGGACATTTCCAGGGATGGAGCAAGGATTTTTCTCTCTTTGAAGGAATCCTGTGTTTCTGGTAGCTCAGGGTGCACCTGAGCAAGCCCTCTGCTCCAGGAAATCAGGCTGCCCCATTATTGTGGAATGCAAAATGAAGCAAAGCAGCTTGAAAACATATTTTTGGTGTTTTGCTGAAAGCCCTCTCCAGGTCAGATGAGTCTGACATGAGGGGAGTTCACTCAAAGCTGCTGTGAAAGATTTCGGGATCAAACCCCTCCCTTTTCTCTCCAGTGCTGATGAGCTACCAGAAGAGATTAAATATTAACCTTGTCTCCAAGAGCTTCAGAGCTCAGCTTCAGCTCTTTGATTGTGTTTAAACCACTCTCACAGGCCAAGGGAGGTGCAAACCTGGTTCAGCTTCTCCTTTCCCTGCCCCTTCCTGGCTTTGTTCTCCAAATGGAGAAGTCAATCCCATAATAACAGGCAAACAGCCACTCAGCTGGTTGCTTCAGCCTTCCCAAACTGATTGTTTTCCAGCCCTTTCAGAGAGTTCTTCCAAGACCTGGAGTGCTGCCTGGTAATGGGCTGTAATTTAGCACCCAGCAATTGTTGTGATTTCAGGAAATCGTGGGTTACTTTCCTTTATCACAGAACAGTGGCCTCTGTGTGTTTGTGGCACCTGGGAGCAGGAGGGCTGCTCCTCTCTTAACAGAGGAAGCAATTCCACACCCTGGATTCTCCAGGATCTTCACTGTTCCTTGGTTTAGGCTGGGAGAAGCTCATGCTGTAGGAGGAATTGCACTGATCACTCGAGACTTTAAATTGTGATGAAAAATAGGAATTGTTCCTTCCCTCCATGCTGTCTGCATGAACTGCTGTTAGGTGCATGCAATTCCCACAAAATCTCCTTCAACTCCTGTTCTCAGGGCCCAAAATCAGAGAGGAGGAAGCGCAGGCGTGGCAGACAGGCTGAGGCAGAGGCTGCTGGAGGGGAGGAGCTGCAGCTGCCACCTCCCCAGGGCCCCCTGGAGATCGTCAAGGAGCTGGTGGCAGAAGATGGCACCGTCATGACCATCAAGCAGGTGATCCCTGGAGCTGCAGAAGACAAGGACAGGTCTGGCTCAGAGGAGGAGGAGGAGGAGGAGGAAGGTGGAGCCCTGGGCCAGCCCGTGGAGCCGTGCCCACGCTCCAGTGCCATGGTGGCAGTGAAGCACGGCGTCCTCTACGTGTACGGGGGCATGTTCGAGGTGGGCGACCGCCAGGTGACCCTCAGTGACCTGCACAGCATCGACCTGCACAGGATGGACCAGTGGAAGGTGCTGCTGGAGATGGATCCAAGTAAGCTCTGCTGCTGGGGGCTCTCCCTGTGCCTTCAGGGCAGCAGCACTGGGGAAAAAAACAGCTCTGGGCCTTCTTCAGGGGTGCTGGAGAGCCTTTGAGTAGAGGTTTTCCCTGGCTAGGAAAAAGTGTCTTACCTGTGTGGCCCAGAGCTGTGGGGTCACTGTAGAGTCAGCTCTGCCCTGTGACTTGGAAATCCAAGAGCTGTAAACAGAGTTGTGGTGACATGAGGCATCCTGGGAATCCTGCTGTGCCAGGCTTGTCCACTCCTCCAAGGAGCTGGGATGCTCTTACCTGTCCCCAGTGTCTCAGGGCAGTGAAGGGCTTGGGTCCTGCAGAACATGTGGGCATTACCTGGAGTCATCTCTTTGTACCTCAATTCTCTCTTTGTACCTTAATTCTCTCTTTGTACCTATCTTCTCTTTCCTTTCTCATCAAAGAAACCCAGGAATGGCTGGAGGAGTCAGAGTCAGATGAAGAGGAGGGTGATGATGTGGAAGGTGCAGAGGGAGGGGAGGAAGATGAAGAGGAGAGCTCTGAAGAGGAGAGTGAAGATGAGGAAGGTAATTACTAATAAATGCTGTCTCCATACTAATCTGAAGTGGGGCTCAGTGCAGTGCCTGGTTCTGCTGTGAGCCTGGAAGGTCTCCCTGGCATCCAGGTGAGTTTCCAGCAGAAGCAGCTTTCCTAACGCATTGCTCTTGGAATAAAAGAGAAATTTTCCTGCTTGCTGGTAGATTTTCAGGCTGTTACATACAGCCCCACGTGGCCTGGCTGATGTGGCCCTGGTGAGCTGTGTGTGACCTCTCTGTCCCTCTCTTTGCCCAGGGGAGCAGCAGCACCCAGCAGTGCAGCCTGGGGAGGCCCAGGCCCAGTACGTGGCCAGGACAGAGCAGTACTGGCTCGGGCTGGCCCGTAGCCACATGGGCCCTGAGGCCAAGGACAAGAAGGTGCTCAAGGTGGCTCATGCCATGGCCAAGACTTTCTATGAAGATCCCATCCAGAAGTCCTGAGGCTGCTCCAGGAGTGAAGGAACGTGCTGGAAGCAGAGGTCAGCCCTGCTGAGCTCAGCCCCGTGTCCATGCTGGCTCCAGCCTTTCCCAGCTCTGGGCTGACCATCCTGGATGGATGCTCTGGATCTGCTGGTACTCCTGGGAATGCTGTGGGAGGTTCCTGACTCAATGACTTTGTTGTTCCAAAGTTGTTTGGGGTCTGTCTGGACAAACTGCACATGACAATGGTTCACTGGTCCCACGTTTCTGACTGGGGCCAGGACGAGTCTCCAGGTGTTCCTACAATAAATTCACTTGATTATATCACCTTGTTTTGCTCAGTAAATCCCATCCCAGCTTTTGTTTTCCTCCTGGTGTGGAAGAGGGATTGCAGTTCCTGCTGTGACATCTGCAGGCTGTGTAAAGTGCACCAGCAGCTCTGAGATGCCTGGAAGAACCTGGGAATCCTTTCCTGCCTTACCTGTGAGATGCACTCCCAGAAACCTCTTCCTTTTCCATGTTCATTGTAGTTTTGCCTTTGTGGAATCTCCCAGTTCAGTTTTTCTCCCTGTTGGCCCAGTTGTCCTGCAGGTGACCTCTTGATGACCAGTGAAATGTCCACCTGCAGATCTCACTGAGGCCAGGAAGGAGTGGGCTGCTCCAAGGATTTGGTTTTCAGCCCCTCTCCTCAAGGCATGCCTTCCTTCCCTGCAGAGCAGTGCTGTGTCCTTGGGGACACCAGATGGGACCCAAGTGTGTGCTGCAGCAGCCAAGTGATGCCTGGAGGTGCCACCAGGACTGGCTGTTTTTGTGCAGGGAATTCCAGGTGCCCTGGGTATTGCTGGGGCAGGGCCATCCCCAGGGATGCAGCTCTCCAGAGAGCAGGGCTGGGATCTGCTGGGCTAATTAGGACAGAAGGAAGATTAAATAGAGCTGACAGGGAGCTTTAATTGGTGAGATACAAACATGGCTGGAAGGGAGAGACCTTCCCTATGAAATAACAGGTGAGAGGTGAAAACCAACCATTTATTTATAACCTGGGAGAGGAGAAAATGAAGCATTTATTGATGATCTGGGAAAGGTGAAAAAGCATTTCTTGTTAATCCAGGAAGGAATCCCTCGTGCTTGCTCAGTCACTCACCCTGTTGTCCTCTCACTTGGGTAAGTTCACATCTTTCTGTGCATAGTTTTGGGGGGTTTGCCACTCCCTGGGAGGGTGGGCAGGCCCTGGCACAGGTGCCCAGAGCAGCTGTGGCTGCCCCTGGATCCCTGGCAGTGCCCAAGGCCAGGCTGGACGAGGCCTGGAGCAACCTGGGATAGTGGAAAGTGTCCCATGGCAGGGGTGGGATAGGATGAGCTTTAAGATCCCTTCCAACCCAACCCATTCCATGATTCAATGATCCCACAACTGCTGCAGTCACCCAGGAGCTGTGCAAGGAGCTGAGCTGTTCCCTAAAGCAGGGAAAGCTGCCACTGTCAGGATTCTGTTCTGTGCAAACCCCCCAGCTCAGGAGATCCCATCCCATCCCTGCTCCCTCCTGCCTCAGCACAGCCCTGTCTGTGACAGCCTCCAAAAATCCCTGCTTTCCATCCTCCCTGGCCTTGCCAAAGCTGCTGTGTGTAATTAGTCCTTAGGCCTCAATTAAGCCCTTCACCGTGGGTCCCACCCTGTTTTTCCTGTCGCTCCTCCCCTTCTGATGCAGTCTGGCTGTGTTTTCCTGGCAGGGATGCTGCCTCAGCTCGGGATCTCTGGAAGCTGGGGCTCTGGGGAGTGCTGGAATCTGGGTCTTGGGTACAACCACCCAGACACCAGATGGGCTGGGAGCAGCTGATTGGCACAGGGGGGTTGTCTTCCTTCCTTCCTTCCTTCCTTCCTTCTCGCTCTTCCCAAGGATGCAGTGCTGGAGCAGCCCCTCTCACACAGGTGGGATCCAAATCTCCCTTCCCAAATTCCCCCTTCCCAAAGGCTCTGCTGTGCCAGCCCCTCCTCGTGCTGGCAGAACATAAAAATTCCAGTGCAGCCTTAAAAAATGATCTAAACCTTCAACTGACCAAGTGCAGCTGCCAGCCTGGACATAAAGCAGCAGGGCTGGATAATTTCCATGGATTTATGGCCCACCTTGATGGGCATTTTAATGGGCCTTAGGTAGATCTGCAGGAGCCAGGTTCATAAGACAGGGAAATACACTGAATTACCTCTCTCTCTGGGCTACTTCTCAGGAATATTTCTGGCCTTGGGCAAATGTGAAAAGCCCAGGACTGAGACAAATTGCTCAACTCCCCTGGATTAAGAAAGGAATCGTTATTTTGGACCGTGTGGGTTGGGAGTCAATTAATATTAGTCTGAGGCTGTCTTTCCTACTGAGCAAACCTCAGCTTGACTGAGTGGAACAGAGAGCTGAAAAATCCTGTGCTGGTCCAGGGGCAAGAGCAGGAATAACTGGGCAGGCACCAGTAGGAAAAATCCAGTCAGGAAACCACCAGTGCTTTTATTTGATGGCTAACAAGAGGCATTTTTTAACAGATAACTAAATATCTGTGTCTGCAGGGCTCTGTTTAACCTGCTTCTGACAGGACCTTTGTGTCCTGCACTCGAATGTACCAAAAAAAAAAAAAAAAAAAAAAAAAAAAATTTTTCCAAAAGGAAAAAAAAAAATTCAAAACCC
>VZRH01005215.1:364477-381716 GCA_013397555.1 Urocynchramus pylzowi
AACGAAAAAGCAAAAAAAAAAAAAAAAAAAAAAAAAAAAAGTCTTTCCAAAGAGTAGAAGCAGAATTCCAAATCCCAGGGGTGAATTCCCAAGGCTGCAATCCCAATATGTGTTTTTTTTGGTTCATTTCAAGTGTGCAGCAAGCATTGAAGAGGGGAAAAAAAAAATCTATGACTAAGGACCCAAAAGGAAAATCCAAAACAACACAAAAAAAGGAAGAGGTGGGAAGATGATGGACAGTTACTGTGGAAAATGGAATTTCAAAATTATCCTTTCCCCTGTCCACCCATAGCCCTGTGCCTGGAAAGGGAAAGGAAGGAGAAGAGGAAGCAAAACTGCGACAGGAGGGAATCAGACCATGTAAGGAAAAGAACTGAATTTAACTGGCACATGCTCTAATCCTTAGTTTATTTCTGGTTAAAAATATAGCAATCCAGTGCAGTGTAATAAGAAATCTGCTGAAAAGGTAGCAGAGAAACAGCTAAAACAGAAGCAAAGCAAAGCTGAGTCCACGACTCCGGGCTGGATCCAACAACTCTGGACGTGAATGTCGGGGAGGGCTTTTCCCTCCTTCCCCACCCCCAAAATCTCCTGGGAGGGTCTCACCCCCCTCGGGAGCTGCCACCCTCCTGCACCCTTGTCCTGCTGCTGCAGCTGCAGGGGGGGATGAGGGTGGGATTTGGTCCCTGGCCCTGCCAAATCCCAAAGGAGCTGCTGGTGGGGGAGCACCGAGGGGAGGGATGGGAGCTTTGGGACGCCACTGCCCAGGGCTGGAGCTGAGAGCACGCAGTGTGATCGGCACCGGGACAGCTCAGAACAGGGTACGCATCTTTAATGAGTATGCAGATTATCCGTGGGGACAGGGAGGGGACAAAAATCAAGGCAGGCATAGTACAAAGATGGTAGAAACAAACAAATTAAGTGACATAGAAAAAAAAAAAAAGAAAGAAAATACATCCTTAGAGGCTGTCATTGCCAATGATGTTTGGNATATTTCACAGTAATCTTTTCTTTCTTTTTTTGTGGGGGGGTTTGTTTTGGGTATTTGTTTCTGTTTTTTTTTTTTTTTTTTTTTTTTTTTTTTTTTTTTTTTTTTTTTTTTTTTTTTTTTTTTTTTTTTTTTTTTTTTTTTTTTTAATACAGGGACATGTTGGAAGCTGGAATATACATCCTGCATTACAAAGTGCAAAATACTACATGCTCAGAGCCCAAGCATGATGTCTGAAACAGTCCACAGCAAGATGTAAGAGACAAACCCACCACCCTCTCCCTCCTCTCTGGGACATGCTCCAGGTGCTCCTCCCCAGGTGCCTTTGAGAAACAGTTGGATTTTTGCTTGGTTTTATTTTATTGTCAACCTCAGTGGATTGGAATTGAGCCCTCTGTCCCCTGTCCCTCCCCACCCTGCTCCCTGTGCACGTTTTTTGGGGTGGGCTGGGTGCTCCTCACCAGCACAGCACCATCAGCCACTCCATCCATGCTGCTGGAGGTGCCTCCAAGGGGGGTTTTGGGGGAATTTTTAGCCAAAAGAAATTGGCTGTGAATTAAAAGTAGCTCTGGGTGGTTTTCCTGCCTTGCCATGGGTGAGGAGCAGCCTGGGGAGGAGGAGTGAAGGCAGGAGGGTGCTGGGGCTGCTGCTCACACCTCGTGTTCCCTATTCCCCCCTGCCCCGAGGAATTCTGCAAAAAGCCAATTTTTGTTTTAAAAACAAGGATCAGAACGGGGCCTGTTCTGCCACTTTCCCATCCAGACAGGGTTCATTCCTTCCCTGTGCTCCTTCTCTCCTCCTTCTCACAGCAGTATTCCTCCATTTCCAAAGGGTGAAAAGCCTGATTTTGCTTTTCTCTCCCATTTATCATTAAAGCTGTTGTGGATTTCCCTGGGAAACTCAGCCTGGAGCGTCCCAGAACCCATCCCCACTCCACCCAAACTCTCCCCATGGTCCCCTCATCTCATCTCCATTTTGGGGTTCATTGCTGTTGTTACAAAGACAATTTTTTTCTTTTGGGGGGGGGGAGGTGAGGGGAAGGGAAACAAGGCTTTTCTTTTGTTGGGATTCCTTCTCATCCTTCCCAGTTTTGGGGGGGCAGAGTGTTGATAGCATTTTGCCATGCCACACAGCATAGTGTTATACAAGCAAAGAATTTTGGCTAAAATCCAAAAAACATTACCCAGGAAAAAAGGCAAACTGTGAGTGAGACTCGATCATTTGTTGTTCTTCTGTGAAAAGACTTGGAAATTGTCAGAGGACAGTTCGAGTTATGATTTTTCCCTTTGTTTTTTTTTTTTTTTTCTGTTGTTGTTGTTTGGTTCTGGTTTTTTTGTTTTGTTTTTGTTTTTTCCCCCATTCATACATGTAACTGTTATTTTTGCAAACAAGACAGTCTTGAATTAGATGAAAAAGTTAATAAACAAAATGGCGACTCCAATATTTAGTAAGATCACCATGACTACCAAGATGGGAGCTGAACCCTGCAAGAGAAAGAGAAGGACAGGAGTTAGATGGATCCTTGGAATACTGCAGGGATTCCAGGAGAATCTGGGAAGAATCCAGGAGAAGCTGCTCTGGGGAATCCAGGCAGCTCTGGGGATGAGCAGATCCCAGCTGACACCTCCCAAAGTGCCCAGGAACCCTTGGAGGATTTTTGAAGCTGCCAAACAAACACTTGGCTGTACCCCCTGATGGATCATGGATCATCCCATGCCACTCCCATAGCAATTCTGGCCTTAAAAACAGAACTAAAATTGGTTGTTTATCAGGTGGTCAATGAAAAGGAAAAAAAACAAACCCAAACAAGCAGATTATATGGGATCTTAGAGTGGTTTGGGGATGGTTTAAAGTGTCCACAGGACATTTCCCAATAAACACAGTTGTATTCCAGGTATCCTGGACATCAGACCAGCACATGGGGGTCCATGTTCAGGCAACATTTTGGGAATGCTCTAATAACCTTTCCTGAGTTTATGTGGACCCACTGAAGCTCCTGGGAACCACCTGGAAGTGTCCAAGGCCAGGCTGGATGGGGCTTGGAGCACCCTGGGACAGTGGGAGGTGTCCCTGCCATGGCAGGGTGGGATGGGATGGGCTTTAAGGTCCCTTCCCACCCAAACCATCCCAGGATTCTGTGATTTCACCTGGAAAGCATTGCAGGAACCCCACTGCAGCTGCCCCGTGCACAGCCCCACCCCAGCTGGGCTGAACATCCCAGGAATGGTTCAATCCCTTGGGGAGCATCCATTGCTTCCCCTGGGACACGTCCTGGACAATCCTGTGGGACCCCACCAACATCCCAGGAACATCAGGGCACTGCAGCCAACCCTCCAACACATCCTTCTGCAGGACTCTGGTCAGGAAAACATCCCTGGCACCTCATCCCTGGCACCTCATCCATCCTGGCACCTCATCCCTGGTGCCGTGGTGTGAACGTGGCTCGCACAGGGCGAGTGCTGCTGGCAGCAGGTGGGTGGTTGCTTTTTCTTGGATTTACTGGGATCTTCAGCTATTCCTGCTGCATCCCAGCCCTGGGATGCTCCAAACGCTTTTCCCCAGGCTCCTGCCACCTCCCCATGGAGTGGGGACAGGGCTGGGCACCCCTTGGGAGCTTTCCCTGGGTGGCTGTGCAGAGCTGCTGGAAAAGGAACAGGAAAAAGCAGCTCCCGGCTGCCCGGGGATGGGTTCTGTTCCGAGCAGCCTGATTCAGCTGGCGTTTGGGAGTGGGTGGGAGCGAGGATGCTGGAGCCTGCTGGAAAGGCATATTTGTAGCTTAGCAACAGGGTCAAAGGCAGCCAAGCCAAGGCAGGGATTGCAGAGAGCAGCCAGGTATCCATCCAGGGCTGGCTGCTCCAGGCAAACCTCTCCTCCTGTGCCACGAAAAGCTTCCAAAGTCAGCAACCACCCCCCGCTCGCTGCTCCTTCCCTTCCCCGGCCCGGCCGTGCCAAGCCCGGCCTTGCTGGCGCTGGGAGGGATTAGCTGCATTTCAGAAGATTATTGGGTTTTAGGGTTTTTGAGCTGCTGGTAATATAATAACAGATTGCAGGTGATTATCAGTGTCATTGTTTGCCTTGGCACGGCCCCGCCGAGGCACGAGCTCCTGCCCCGGCCCCGCAGCCAGGGAGGGCTCAGCCCCATTCCTGGGCTGCTCCATGGAGGAGTTCCCTGCCAAAACAGCACAGCCAGCGCTGCCCCTGCTCTGCTCGTGCTGCTGATCCCTCCAATTGTCTGTTCTCCCACTTTGGGAAGCAGCCGAGGTCCAGCCCTTCCGTGGGATGTGTCCAGGGAGGGAGCCCAGCCTTCACTGCTCACTTCTCCCAAGAAACAGCAACAGGACAAGAGGAATCAGGCTCGAGTTATACCACGGAGGTTCAGATTGCATATTTGGGAATAATTCTTCACCCAGGGCAGTGGTGGAGTCCCCATCCCCGGAGCTGTGTGGATGTGGCACTTACGGACATGGAGCAGTGCTGGGGGAATGGTGGGACTCAATTCCAGAGCATTTTCCAGCCTAAATGATCTCGTGGTTCTGTGATTTACACACAGGGCATCAAAGCTGTGCCCTCAGCTGGAAAAATGGGGGGATCCAACCCCTGCTCACAGCAGCAGCCCTGCATCCCCCTGCACAGAGGTTCTGCTCAGGCTGGGCCTGTTTGCATCCTGCAGCCCTGGGCAGGGCAGGGCCAGGAGAAAATCCTTCCTTTGCTACTGCAGGCACGGGATCTGCCACATTTCCCATCCCAGGAACAGGATGACCAGGCAGGGGTTGGAGCTCTTGGAACCAACCAGCTCAAATCCAGCTCACAAATTCTGCTTCCTTTTTACAGCTCCCTCTTTTTAACCCCCTCTTCCCTGTGCTGCTGTCCAGGTGGGAATGGCAGCTGCTGCTGGATAAGCAGTTTTTCCCCTCCAAAGCTTCTGGTTTAGCTCCAATTACGGATCCTGCTGCACTTCTCAATGCTTATGGCTGCCTGATTTCTGTCTTGTGAGGTCTCACTGCCTTCCCCTCTGCTCAGGGGAAGCTTTGCCCTTCTCCCCTCCCGTGGCAGGGATGGTCTGGGAGATGTGACAGCACTGAGCATCATTCCTGCCCCGTGCCTGGGCAGGAGGTGGATCAGTGCTGGAGCTGAGCTTTGGGAGAGAGGCTTTGCTGAGCCCAGCCTGGCTGCAGGGCACTGAACTCCCTTTTGCTGCAGCAAAGAACCAGTGCTTTAAAACCAGTGGCTTTTAAACCCTTCCCCCTGTGTTCCAACCTCCAACGGGAGCCTTTGGAAACAGGAGATACAGCCCCTGATTTGCAGCTTTGCCTGTTGCTGTCACAGTTTGGTGGAGCCAAATTTCAATTTTTTTTACAATAATATCCCTGGAGTCCTTCATAGGAGGAGGAAAACATCTGCCAAGGATGGGAATCTACACCAATATCAGCTGGACAAAAGGATCCTTCTCTATCAACAGGTTGGATCTTTTTTTAAGCTTTGCTTCCAAGCTTAAAGAACAGAAACTTAGACCTTAACCCATGGAAACACTAAAACAGGAATAAACCATGGTTATGGCACAGGAGTAATAACAGTAATTGTAGCTGTAGAGTAATTCCTGCCCCTCTGCCTTGTTTGTTTTTATCCTGGAACTGTTGTGTAGCAACTCCGGAGTTTTTCTGGGAATACGACGGACAGCTGGTTTACAAATGCAATTGTGGCATAATTAATTTAAGCATTAGCAATCCATTATTATCTGTTATCACAGGGTACAAGCTCTGCCTCTCTGCCATGGAAACCAGAGTGCAGGTTACCTAGGAATCCCTCTGGGATCTATTAAGTGTAATTACTAAGGACTTGGATCAGCGAAAAAAAAAAAAAAATAGATATGCACCATTTTCCAGCCTCAGCACTGCAGAAAGGGCTGCAAACTTAGCAGCTCGGTGACATTTGTGCTGAATTGTCACATCATTGCCAGGAACAGGCTCTGTGAAATGGTTAAGGAGCATTTAGCAAAGGAAACATCAGGGAGCCACTTGGCTTTCTCCAGCGGATTGCAGCAGCTCCCGTGGCTCCAGGAAGGGGCCCAGGAGATGCTGAAAGTGCTTGTGTGAGTGAAAGTGAGTTGGGCAGGATGGAAAACCCTGCTTCTAGGGGAAAAAAGGCTAAAAAAATGAGAGGTTATCCTCTTAGAGATCCTTTAGCTTCCTAAAGAACTGATTTGTTACTCCTGGTTCAATCCTCACCTTCCAGGTGCTGGGACTGAGCTCAGTGTTTGTTTAGGTGTGTTTGAAGCTCTCATTTTAAGACTTTTATTCTAAAAAGAGTAATCAAAATTTGGTTCTAATGCAGTCAAAAGCTGGCGTTTGGCCCCAAATTTTCCAAGCTAAGAGATGGAATTGGGCTCAACCCCAATATCCAGGTGACAGGAGCAGAGCCAGGAAGGTGCTACTGGGTACATCAAAGGCCCTGGAGATGAAAAGGCTTTGAAAAGGACCCTGTCGAGTTGAACATCCCATTTCTCTCTGAAGATTATTTACCTCAGGTTGTCTGAACACGAAAGGGATTAGAGGAGGAACAATTTGTGATTATTATTTGTCTTAAGAAGAGACAACCCCTGCAGCAATGCTCAGCCCTGCCTCATTCCAGAGCTGTGATAGCAACAGGACTCCTCTTCCTCCTTATTGCCATGAAATGATGGCTTCTGTTTGGGCACACAGCTGCCAGCTGGGATTGAGGCGAATCTGGTTGGCTGAGATGAGAGGAATAAGGAAAACCCAGGGATGATTGTGTTGGGAGACCTAGGGATGGCTCCCGATGGGGAAAAAAGTAAATGGGAAAACCTGAAGCTGGAAGGCCACAGGGATAAATCACAGGGTTAATCCCAGGGAGGTTAATGCCAAACAAGTCCCCAGGTCCCTTCATCCCAAAGCAGCTAAACAGGAACACCTCTATGCACAGGGAAGCTTCACACCCCAAACAGGCTGGGGTGGAGAAAACACCCAGGCTTGATTTTTAACTCATTTTATGACCTGTAGGACTAAAGATACCTAAAAAAGGAAGGGAAATTCATCTCCACCTGGGATGAATCCCTTCAGGAATAACTGAAGGGGATCCTGGCAAGGGGAGATCCAGCGGGGAGGTGCCGGTGCCGGGCTCCATCCCCGTTGCCGTGGAGGCTGAGGGTGGCTGAGGGAGTCTGAGGGTGGCTGAAGGAGTCTGAGGGTGGCTGAGAGTGGCTGAGGGAGGCTGAGGGAGTCTGAGGGTGGCTGAGGGAAGCTGAGAGTGGCTGAGGGCAGCTGNAACTGAGGGTGGCTGAAGGAGGTACAGGGAGGCTGAGGGTGGCTGAGGGAGTCTGAGGCAGGCTGAGGGTGGCTGAGGGAGACTGAGGGAAGCTGAGGGAAGCTGAGGGTGGCTGAAGGGGGCACAGGGAGGCTGAGGGAGGCTGTGCCGAGCCCCCTGCCCGCATGCCCGGCTCTGGCAGCTCGGCACATCCCGCTCCGCCTGCAGATTGGCTGCCTGCTCCTGCCTCTCCCCAGCGACAGCGAAACCTGCCTGGAATATCTCGCTGCCAAATCCGCCCCTCTGCCGCTCGCTGCCGGAGGAGGGAGGGAGGGAGGGAGGGATGGAGAGGCTGCCGGGATCCCTCCCCGACACCCCCGCGGGGACAGGGGGGGCTCTCGGAGATCCCTCAGCCGGGAGATGCCTTTAAAGCCTCTGCTGCGGTTTTTCCCCGGGAATTTTTTGCATTTGGGCTGGGATTTGCTCCGTGTGACGCTGCGGGGAATAGTCGGGGTTGGCTGGGCTGGTTTGGGCTGCTGCCCTCGCGTCCCTGGGACTGCGATGGGACAGGGCAGGGCCGGGCCTGGAGCCTCCTCACACCTCCAGTGCCCTCAGCCAGGACAGGGCCAGGCCTGGAGCCTCCTCACACCCCCAGTGCCCTCAGACAGAGCAGGGCCGGGCCTGGAGCCTCCACACACCCCCAGTGCCCTCAGACAGAGCAGGGTCAGGCCTGGAGCCTCCTCACGCCCCCAGTGCCCTCAGCAAGGGCAGGGCCGGGCCTGGAGCCTCCTCACACCCCCAGTGCCCTCAGACAGAGCAGGGCCGGGCCTGGAGCCTCCTCACACCTCCAGTGCCCTCAGCCAGGGCAGGGCCGGGCCTGGAGCCTCCTCACACCCCCAGTGCCCTCAGCAAGGGCAGGGTCAGGCCTGGAGCCTCCTCACACCCCCAGTGCCCTCAGCCAGGGCAGGGCGCGTCCCTGAAGGCTCTGGAAGGTTGGGGATCACTGCTGCTGAAGGGGACAGGGGGTGATGGATCAGGCTCCAGCGGTGCCTGAGCCCGGCCCTTCCCGCTGAGCTGCTCCGTGCCCAAAACGCTTCTCCTCTCTTCCAGAAGCGGCAGATGTGCAGCACCTCCCTTCTCTTCCTCCCCAGCCCTGCCACGGGCTGTGGTTTGTGGATAAAACACTCGCTGGTGTTTTAGAAAGCTCCTTTCCCTTCCCAGTCTCTCAACAACTCCTTTTTTCCTTTCCCATTTTAGTTCTCAAAGGCTCCAGGAACCTGTGAAGCATCCAGGCACACAGGCTTTGTGCTTTGTGGGCCTCTATGGCCGGGAAGGATGGGGACATTCCCATAAATCCCTTAATCCCACAACACCGGCACCGGTCCTGGCACGTTGGCTCCCGTTTTCCTCTGCCCCAATGCTGACAATTGCTGTGAGTTTGTCCTCTGGGTGCTGGGGTCAGCGCCCACAGAGGCACAGAGAGATCAGGTGGCCTTAAATGTCATTTTAAAGCATTTGTGTGGCTCAGTGACCCCAAAACCCCCAAATCCCCTGAGAGCCAACATCAAGCAGTGCTGAATTTCATCGATGTTACTGAGCCGTGGCCTCAAGAAATGACCTTTATGAGAGGATTTTTCAATTCCTGGTGTGCAGCCCCAGCAAAGGGGGGTGGTTCTGGGAGCTTCTTTTAAAGGACTGGGGAAAAGTGACAGAGAAGAACAAAGTTCCTACAGCTCTTACAGATTCCTCTGTGGAGTCTGCATCCCTGCCTGTGCAGCTTTGGAAAAGCTTGGATTCAAGGCCTATGGCTCCCAGCTTGTTTTTCAGACAGGAATCAAGAGCAGTGATTTTTTTGGAGTGTGTTTTTGTGAGACCTGCACCCCCAGCCCATTCCAGCACTGCCAGAGGTGTGCTGCCTCTGGAAGCTGGAGCTGCCACTCCAGCACAGAGCCAAGCCCTGGGCTCATGGATGGCTTGTGAAGAGCTGGTTTAGGGCAGATTATTTTTAAAACAAGCTAAGCTGTGAGGGTGACCTCGCTTCTGCTCAGGGATACCTCAGGTAGAGCAAAAATAGCTGTGCTCAGCTCCTAGCATCCCTCCTGCTCATGGCAGCTCCTTTCTCTGGGAGCCCAGCTGGTGGGAGCTGGGAGCTGCCCTTTGAGCCCCTCCTTTTCAGGGAGCTGGCACTGCTGGGACCCAGGGGAGAGGCAGTGAGCAGGCTGGAGCAGTGTGGGCTCTCACCCCCCTGCCACAGCTGCCTTGCCCTGCCAGGCCCCAGGGAAGGGGGATTTCAGGCTAGTGTAGGGAATTGGGCTTTTGGGGGGGATTGGGGAGCCTTGATTTGCTGTGGAGCAGGATGCAGGGGGGGTTTGCAGGATGGAGTGTGTGAGTGTCCTGTGCTGCATGGAGATGGATGTGGGGTCTGTGGGCTGAATCCTTCCCCTCAGCCTTCCCCTCCTCCTCCTCAGGGATTCACCACTCCCTGAAATCTGAAATGCTGTTGATGGCAGGTGCAGGTGAGGTCATGGGTTTGGGCAGGAGGTTGGAGCACAGATCCTTGCACCTCCCATTCTTCCCCTACACCTTCCCCTGCTCCTGTCCAGCCACCCCCTCCCTGCCAGGCCAGTGGAACAAAACCCTGCTAGCACCGTGCAATTCCTGCTAGAACAAATTGTTGCTGGCATTGTGGGTTATTTAAATCCACATATTATCTCTTCCTCTGTATTACATTAGCTTCCTCCCAAACCTTCGCCATCTGTTCCACCCTCGGTTATGAATGTGAGAAAACTGAACATGCTGCTCCACAGCTCCAGCACTTCCAAAGTAGGATGTGCATCCTAATGGCTTTTCCATGCACTTCTCCATGCAGGCTGGGCCCTTCCTTAGTGGCCAGGACTCGCTGGGAATGGCCAGGAACGTGTTGGTGGCAGTTTGCCTCCAGCCATGAGGAGCGAGGTTTATTGTGACAGCTCCGAGGTGGGAGCACATCTGATGGGCTGGGTGGGGACACAGCCCAGGGCTGCTTGTGCCAGTGATCTGCCCAAAATCACGTGGCTCTCAGCGAGGAGAAACAGCGGTTTCATCCCTCCTGGGGGCCCTGTGTCTCCCAGGTTGTGTTGTCAAAGGTGCTGGAACATCTGCGCGTCCCACGGCCTTGCCAGGGTTGTGTCTGTGCAATTACTGCTGCTGCTCTTCCCCTCTGGGAGCCTGTCAGGCTCCTAATGCTGCCTGTCATGTCTCCAGTGCTTCCCAGGCAGGCAAGGACAGCCTGCATGGCTCTGGTTTTCCAGGGCTGCAGGATGTGTCCTGTGGAGCCCCCGTGCTCAGCTCCCCCTCGGTGCTGGGTGGGAGCTGCTGAGCCTGAGCCCAGGGATGGGGAGGCAGAGAACTCCAGGGCTGGGGGGGATTTATCAGCAGGGAGGCTGGGGCAGATCCCAGACTGCTCTGGGGGGGATTTATCCACAGCTCCAGCAGGGAAGGTGAGGCAGATCCCTCATTCCTGCATCCCAGTCTGCTCTGGGGGGGATTTATCCACAGCTCCAGCAGGGAAGGTGAGGCAGATCCCTCATTCCTGCATCCCAGTCTGCTCTGGGGGGGATTTATCCACAGCCCCAGCAGGGAAGATGAGCCAGATCCCTCCTTCCTTCATCCCAGGCTGCTCCCTCATCTCTCTGCACCTCGGCTCTGCTGGCAGGTGCTGGAGGAGCAGGGACACTGCAGCAGTGGCAAATGTCACCACACCTCACACACCTCGATGCCTCTCGCCTGAATTTTCAGCCTGACTGACAAATTCATTTCAGTTTCGTGACCAGGCACCATCCTGTGCTCCCCTGACAGGGAGATTTAGCTCCTTCCTGCTGAAATGTCACCTCCTGAGCGTGACAGGTTTTCCATTTCTCCTGGGTAGGTCTGGGGCACCCTCATGGGACACCTCCAGCCCTGCCCTGTGGGCACTGACTCCACAGGGGACAATTTGGGGCAGTGCTGGCTTCCCCCGTGCTCCCAGCAGACCCCATAACCTCTCCTGTCAATGCCAACCAACCGGGACAACAAGTGAGGAAGCTTCTAATGGGAAATCCAGGAATCCTCAAAAAACAAGACTGCAAAAAACCTAAAACCCACCCAGCTCAGCCTTCTCCTGAGGAGGTTCAGCTCTGTCCAGGTCCTATCTGAGCTGGTGATGTCCAATCTCAGACCCCCACAGCCTCCTCAGGCAGTTCATTACAGCCCTCACCTCATTAGCCATGCTTAATGGCTCACCCTCCTTGACTTTAAGCCCATTAATTCTGTTAGTGGAGAACAGATTATTCCCTTCCACTTTGTAGCAGCTTTTAAGATCATTCTGTCCTCTCTCTTGAACACCTTCCCAGCAGCCACTTCATGCCCAAAGTGTCCTTCTCTCCCCCAAAATGAGGAGCCCAGGGTGGGGTGTGTCACAAGGAGCTGTCCTGGAGCAGCAGGAAGCTCTGTGGCCATAACCATAACCCGAGGGAACATCACCAATGCCTTGCCTGCTCCTGCAGCTTTCCCACCAAATTCCCAGCAATAATGGATTTTTATTGCTGGCCCAGGGGCTGGGCTGCAAAACTCCATCCTGCAGGGAAAACCCTGCTGCTCCCACCACAGCCTGCAGGGAACACCCCACACCAACAGGATGGGAGAAGGGAGCAGAGGGGGTTCAAGGCACAAACCCACGAGAATTCACATTTTCTGAATTTCCCTCCCATCCTGCTCCACTCAGCCCCACAACAGCCCCAGGCTTTCAGGGCAGAATTGCACACCCAATGCCCTCACTCACCGTACTGGATTTGAGCGCATCCCCACTGTCCTCTTCAGATTCTAGTGCAACAGGTAAAGATTTCTGTGGCGGGGAGAAGGTTAAGTCCCACCTCAGTAGCCGAGGTTCAGCTTTGTCCCCGAATCTCAGGTTTTCCAGTTTCTGCACCGTGGGCTCAGCAGAGGAAGCTGGCCTGAAATTCTCTTTGTTCTGGGACTTAGACCTCAGTCTCTGAACCCCGAAGCCCCGCTCTTCCCCGCGGTGCTCGTCAGCCACGCTCCTGCAGCCTCCCCCTTTGCTGTAGTGTCTTTTTTGGGTGTGAATCTCTTGCATATAAGAATCCATCCTCATGAGGGGCTTCATCTCCATCTCGTAATTGCTCATCTTCTCCTCGTCCAGCTCAAGCAGCTTGGAGCTCCCTGAGCTGTGGTTGTGGGACCTGTGGTGGGAAGTCCATGAAACCGTGGCTGGGGAATCTGTCCACCTCTCTCTCGGCTTGTGGTTGGAGGCCGAATGTTTGTGTCCCCCGCTCCGACCTCTGTAGTCTTCGGGGCCAGCGGTGGAGCCCAGCTGCCCGCTGCGCATCGTCCCGCTCCTCCCGGCGCGGCTCCCGCCCACCTTCTCTTCGCTCCAGCTGTTGGGGCGCAGGTAATCCCCGCCACGCCCCTCCAGCAACATCTGGATCTCACCACCCCTCTCTTCGTCCACCGAGACCTGCCTGGAGAAGTGGGCGCTCTTGTTCCTGCAGGAGGGGCCGAGGGGCGGCGTGGAGCAGGGGCTGGCGGGGAAGCTCTGCAGCGGGCTGTCCTCGGGGGTCAGGTCGGACGGGGTGGTCCCTTTGCGGTACAGCTCGGGGCTCTCTTGCTGCAGGGGTGTCCCGGTGGAGAGGACCTCGATGTCATCGCTCGAGTTCTGCCGCTTTGGCCGCTGGCATTCCAGCCCTTCGGGGGCGGTCGTGGTGAGGAGAGAAGGGAGAGAGGAAGGGAACAGGATTATTTCTGGTGGGTGGATGCCCCGAGGGTTTCTCGTGGCAAGGAACGGGGAGCAGAGGGTTGGGTGGTGGGGAGCAGCGGGGTGGGATTGGGACAGCAGTGTCACAGCTGCTGGCAGCACTGGTGTGACACCAAAGCTGCCCTCAGCCCTGCCCTGCAGAACCATGGCCAGCACGGGAATGGTTTTCCAACCTCAGAGGTGTGGAGAAGCCACCAGAGATGCAGAGCTGCTGGGAAGAGGTCCTGATGGTTTTTTGGGATCCATCTGACCACATTTCCTATCAGTGCCCAGTCTGGAAACTTGGGAAGGGAAATCCGTGACGTGGCTGGTGGCACACCCTGTGCTCCGTGTTTGTGTGCTGGGTGCCACTGGGATCTCCCTGGGTGCCACTGGGATCACTCTGGATGTGCTGGGTGCCACTGGAACCACCCTGGGTGTCACCAGGAT
The DNA here is from genome assembly GCA_013397555.1 of Urocynchramus pylzowi. Classification (NCBI taxonomy): domain Eukaryota; kingdom Metazoa; phylum Chordata; class Aves; order Passeriformes; family Fringillidae; genus Urocynchramus; species Urocynchramus pylzowi. The sequence goes on from VZRH01005215.1 coordinate 377,944, forward strand.
CACCTGGGTACCACTGGGATCACCCCACACCAACAGCCCTCACCCCCCTCCTGGATGGGAACCACCTCAGCTTTCATCTGCTGGATGCAGGAGGGAAACAGCCACATCTGGGCAGGTGTGCAAAAAAACCCCCACAAACCTCATATCTGAGAGCTTTCCTGCCCCACACAGCCCAGCAGGACATGGGGATTTCCCTGCTCAGCCCCAGGATGGGATGGAAGGACAGGGCTGGTTGTTCAGGGCCACCTGAGGCCAGCACCCCCCATCCTCCTCATCCCACTGGAGGCTCCTCATTCCTTCAGCTCAGAGACTTCCCAGAGAGGGTCACCCTGGGGATGGGCACCTCAGGAAGGGCTGAATGTCTTCTGCTGCTGGAGGAACACGGAACAAAAACCTCCAACGTGTTCACCCCTGATGAAACACCAAACAATTTCAAGCGAGCTAACAGTGGTTAATTCTCCTTTTCCCCTCTCCAGCCATTCCCAGCTAAAGCCATGCTAAATTAGGTGAATAATTTGATAAATATATTAAGTGCCTAATGCCCCTGAAATGCATCTAATTGTGATTGCTATGGCGAGACAAGAAACGAGTCTTGAAAAGGGAGAGCTCAATTTTCGTGCCATCGTTTAAAAATAAACGCTTGGGAGCGCCTGCTTGGGTCTCTCCACTTCTGCTGAGCAATTTTCTCTCTTGAATCTTTTTGGGGAGCTCCTGGGATGTGCCTTCACCCCTGCCTGGGTTGGGATCCACACAGGGAATGCTGGAGTCCCCATTGGAGCACTGGCAGGGAGGGAAATAGTGAAAAAACTGCTTGGAAATCTACCCAAGCAATTTATGGGAAATGGTCTCCTAATGATTCGAGTTTTTGGGATGATATTCACATAGTCCAGCCTTCATTTTTTCCCTGTTTGTATGTGGGAGACTGAATCTCTTGGGGTTTATCCAGGGCCCCTGAAAAATCCTGGTATTGGTGGGAAGTTGCTGAGAAGGAGAAAAGTGGAGCTCACTCCTCTGTTTTCCTGCAGAATATCTGTCTCTGGGATAAAAGACAAGATTTTTTGGGGCTATTTTCCAGTCATTCCTGTCCCAGCCACTTTCCAGGATCCCAAATGGGAAGCTCAGGCACAGAGGGAATGAAGGATTTCATGTGAGAAAACTGGAAAGCCACCTGTGGGAACGGCCTCACTCAAGGTTTGCGGTGTCCCTGGTTTTTTGGGCTTTATCTTCCCCAGTTCAGGGACTTTGCTGGAATTCCAGGGATTTGCATGCTTCCCACCAGCTCCAAGGCCTCCAGAGCTGATGCCCAACTCCACAACCAGGCACAGCCTGGCTACACCCACTGCTGCTGCTCCCAGAGCCCCAGAGAGGGGACAAGAAACCCCAGGGACGCTCCCCCACAGCCACAGCCGGGAGACGCCATCGAATCTCCCTCATCCCAAACCTTCCCCAGCTCCAACCACAGGTGACTCTGCCTTTCCTGGGTTAATCCCGAGGGCTGGGGCTCTGGGAGGAGCAGGACTGGGGGTGCTGGGGCACAGCTGGGGCACAGCTGGGGCTCTGCTGCCCCCCAGCCCCGCAGCCCGCAGGGATGGAGGCGTTTCCTTGCGCAGGAACTCCGCGGATGCACCGGGGCTCTTTCGGCACCCGAGGATGTGCAACAATTATCCGCAGCTAAAATTAGTCCCAGGGCACGTGATGTTCCTGGAAGAAGGGTTGTGAGGGAGAAGGAGGATGCAGAGCACCAAATGTGGATTTCCAGCGGGACGGAGGCAGCCGAGCCCGGCCTCCGAGGCTTCACAGCCAAAGCTGAGGAGCCGCCTTTGGGATTTGGGAGCCTCTGGCTCTGTGTGCTGCTGTCTCCGGGGGGGGACTCGGTTCTGCAGCACCACCCAAGCCTGGGTGATCCTGCTGTGGGCAGGAATTGGGATTGATGGGCACCTGGAGATGCCCATGGCTGATGGGCATGGGAACCATGGGCCAGAGGTTGTTGCAGGATACGAAACAGGGATGGTGTTGTTTTTACCTTCCAGGAGCTGCAGCTGCCCAGGGCTGATGCTGAGGTGGGCACAGACCCCTCTGTGGTGTCCCACAGCACCCACAGACCCCTCTGAGGGGGGCACCCAGCACCCCCAGCCCTCGCCGTGCCAGGTGGGTGGTACCCACACCCACCTCCCTGCCAGGAACACATCCAGCATCCCGTGCAAAGGGAGCACAGCCAGCACCCAGGGGGTGGGTGGCACTCAGCACCCACCACAGCCCGCTGTGGGTGGCACTGGGGACCTGCAGCACCCTGCAAGGGAGCACAACCAGCACCCAGGGTCCTGAATGAGGAGGGCATGTCCAGAACCCACAATCCTGAATATGGGGGGCACAGCCAGCACCCAAAATCCTGTACAAGGGTGACAAATCCAGCACCCACAATTCTGAATAACGGGGGCACATCCAGCACCCACAATCCTGTACAAGGGTGACAAATCCTTGTCCAAACCCCTGATCCTGTGAAAGGGAAACAAATCCAACACCCACATTTCTGAATATGGGGGGCACAGCCAGCACCCAGGATCCCATGCAAGGAAGGGCATTTAGAGCACCCAAAATCCTGTGGGAGACAAATCCAGCACTCACAATCCTATGAAAGGGGGCACATCCAGCACCCACAATCCTGTATAAGGGGGGCACATTCAGCACCCACAATTCTGAATATGGGGGGCACATCCAGCACCCAAAATCCTGAATGAGGGGGGCACATCCAGCACCCACAATCCTGTACAAGGGTGACAAATCCTTGTCCAAACCCCTGATCCTGTGAAAGGGAAACAAATCCAACACCCACATTTCTGAATATGGGGGGCACAGCCAGCACCCAGGATCCCATGCAAGGAAGGGCATTTAGAGCACCCAAAATCCTGTCGGAGACAAATCCAGCACTCACAATCCTATGAAAGGGGGCACATCCAGCACCCACAATCCTGTATAAGGGGGGCACATTCAGCACCCACAATTCTGAATATGGGGGGCACATCCAGCACCCAAAATCCTGAATGAGGGGGGCACATCCAGCACCCACAATCCTGTGATAGGGGGGTGCATCCAGCACCCACAATTCTGTATATGGAGGGCCCATCCAGCACCCACAATTCTGAATATGGGGGGCCCATCCAGCACCCACAATTCTGTATAAGGGGGGCACACCCAGCACCCACGGTCCTGTGCAAGCTGGGCACGCAGAGCCCCTGCAATGCTGGCAGGGTGGTGGCAGCTCCCCCATCCCCGCCCCCGCTGTCCCCAGCCCGAGGTGGCGGGGTCTGTGGGTGACACAGCCACTCGGCCCCATCATCTGCCCGAGCGGCTCCGCAGGCGCTGCCAGCTCTGCCGGCACATCTGGGATGCTGTGTTTGTTTTTTAATGCGCTCTAAGTGGAACCGCCCTCCCTCCCTTCCCCTCTCGTGGCTCACACAACCCCCCAGACAGAGCTCCAACCACACAAACCCCGGCACGAGTGAAGCGCCACGGCCCCGTCCAGGTGGTAGTAAAAAATGCATTACCTAAAAATATCTTTCCAAGAGGTGATTTAAACCAGCAAAATCTCCTGGCAGGAGGAAATGGAGATGAGGAACATCTCAGGGCTGGAGAAGCCCCTGGGAGCACGCAGCCCTGAGAGAAAGCTCAGATCTACCGTGTACAGACGGGGCTGAGCGGGATGGAACGGGCTGAGCCTCCTCCCGCGGCCGGGAGATGCAGGGGATCAGGGGATGCAGGGGATCAGGGGATGC
>VZRH01005215.1:383375-411639 GCA_013397555.1 Urocynchramus pylzowi
AAGGAAGGAAGGAAGGAAGGAAGGAAGGAAGGAAGGAAGGAAGGAAGGATCAAATCTGGATTTTCTCAGTGAGTGATTTGCACGGCTTAGGGAAGGGTCAGTTCCCACTGGGTCCAAACTTTCCAAAGCAATCAGGAACTGCACAAGCCATGGGTGTAAAGTCAGTGGTGACCTCTGGGATCATCTGTGTTTGCATCCAGAGCCCTTGCTGGGCTCTTTCTGTGCAAGCATCAAGGGCTATGAGCTAAAAACATGGGGGAAAAGAGGAAATACCAGGCAAAAAGCCCTGAACAAGGTGGAACTGCTGGATATTGACAGCCCTGCCCTAAATCTCCCAAAAGCTGGTGTTCCATGGAGCTCTCCCACTCCAGCAGCTCCGGTGGGGATGGGGAGCTGCGGGCACAGGCTGAGCCTCCAGCCAGGGGAATGTGGGGGCTTTGGGGCGTGTGCAGGGCTGCGAGGGCAGGGCCTGGCAGGGACTGACCGTTCTCCCTGTGCTGGAAGGAAGGTGAGAACTCTTTGGCAGTGATCCTGGCGATCCGCGCTTCCTCCTGCGCTTTCTGCGCCGCCGTCACGGCCGCCTCCGCCTTGGCCCTGGAGTGAGAGGTCCTGCAAGGCAACAGAGACACCAGCACCCCGTTAGGCAGCTCCTCCCTGCCACAGGAAACCCCAAATTTCCCCTCCAAAACCCTTTGGCTGTGAGGGAGGAGCTGCCAGCGGAGCTTGGGGACGGCTGGAGAATGGGGGATTTTCCAACACCTCCATGAGCTGCTCCTCAGCCTGGAAATCACCCAGGAAATTCAGATTTGTTCCTCCAGGGTCCCTCCATCCCATTTCCCACCCCGTCCCAGCCTCTCCATGCATCTCCCACGAGCCTCCAGGGTTGAATTTAAAGCTGGTTTGGTTGTTTTTTTAACCAAACCCGTTTTTTTGGGGATAAAAAAATAAAAAAAGAAGAACATTTCCACGCCCACCCCCACGTTTTGCGTAAAATGCTGGATGTAAATAAATACTGGGAGCAGAGGTAGGAGCGGGGGGTTCAGCTCTGGAGCCGCCTCCACCATCCCTTCACACATTTTGATCAGGGCACTTTTTCCCTCTGGATCAACAACTGTCCCCTGCACTCACCAATGATTCCCCAAAGGCTTTTTTTGGATGGCATTTCATCCCATCACTCAGGATTTACAGCTTCTCTGAGCATCCTCCAGAGGCTGCTTTGCCCCTTTTTTCCCCTTTTTTGAGCTATCCAGGCACTTTCAAAAATTCCTGCTCCCACCCCGGTGCAGGCAGGGCTATAAATAACTCCGCTGATTTCTTTTCCCTCCAAAATCAGGCCCTCCATCTCCTTTAATCATTTTTTTTCTGCCTCTCTCTGAATTCCCTCTAATTTCTCGACATCTGCGTGGAGAGGGAGTGCCATTTCTGACAGGCTCCTAAAAATGGAAAACAGGGCCAGGAATGTGCCTGCTTTGGTTGGAAGCATCGCCAGGGCTGGGGAACAGGGTGTGAGTGTGGCTGTGCTGTCACCTGTGTTCACTCCTGACACTTCTCAGGTCTCTTTGCTCTAATAAATGCTTTATTCCCAGCCATTGGCTGCTTTGGAGTAGCCCTGGAAGCGAATCTGAGCTGTTTCCCAGAGTTATTGGGGGTGGTGGAGGGGCTGTGGTGATGCTGCTGCAGGTCCTGAGGATTCTCCGTCATTAATGCACCCAAAAATTTAGTTTAAATGGGTTTTCACCATTTACCCAGCTGGAGTCCAGCACTCTCCCTGCCCAGCACTCAGGTGGGGTCAGAGGAGGGGGACAAAGGTGTCACAAAGGTGTCACAGCCCATTCCCTGTCAGGTATCCCAGCCCTGCTCTTTTAGGAGGAGCAGGGATAGCCCAAGGAGGAGCTGCAGCAGACTGCTGGGAGGGGAGGTACAGGCTGCTCCCATTTCTCATGGAATCATGGAATGGTTTGGGTTGGAAAATACTTTAAAATCCATCTCATTCCAAGCCCTGCTGTGGGCAGGGACAGCTTCCACTAGTCCAGGTTATTCCAACCTGGCCTTGGACACTGCCAGGGATCCAGGGGCAGCCACAGCTTCTCTGGGCACCTGTGCCAGGGCCTGCCCACCCTCACAGATATTCTTCCCAACATCCCATCTAAATCCATCCTTTTCCAGCTTCAAGCCATTCCCCCTTGTCCTGTCCCTCCATGCTTTGTCAAAGTCCCTCTCCAGTCTCTTTCCAGCCACATTTTTGGCACCAGCGTGGTCTGTGGGAAACTCTGGGGCACCAAACCTGTGCATTAAACCATCAAAGCCACCAGGAGGTTAAAATACAGATTCTGTCTCTCTGAGCTCCTTAAATCTCTGGTATCTTCCAGGGGAGCTTCTCAGGGATGTGGATTTGAAGCTCCTCCATCCATTTATCCCCTGGCCTGGGAGCTGCCAGGGCTGGGGCTGTCCCTGCCTCCCTGCAGCACTTTCCCAGGTCCCTGCTGGCCCCAGCTGAGGATTAGCAGCGTCTGCGAGCGCCTGGCCCGTGCTCAGCAGCCAGGATTACACTCTGCTCCCCACATCCTCCCTGGAGAGCCACTCAGCCCTCTCTGCCTGCCAGGGAAGGAGGCTGGAGCAGCAGCCTGTGCCATTCCAGGGGCTGGGGCACATGGAGGGGGGGTTGCAGAGCGGGAGGTGACGCTGGAGGAGCCCACACGGAGCCACCACCCCGGGCTGGGCTTCTGGGATGGCCCAGACTCTGCTCCTCCCTGTGGCATTCAGCACCCCCTTGATGGAATCACGGGATCATTGAGGGTGGAGAAGAGCCCTAGGATCACCAAATCCAACTTGTGACCAGTCCCCACCCTGTCCCCAGCCCAGGGCACTGAGTGCCACCTCCAGGAATTCCTGGGACACCTCCAGGGATGGGCACTCCAACCCTCCCTGGGCAGTTCCAGAGCCTGAACACCCTTTCCAGGAAGAAATTCCTCCTGAAATTCAACCTAAATGGATTAAAATCATCATCCCTGGGGGATGGATGCATTTCCACCCCTGGAAAACTCACTCCAAAGACTTCTGGATCTGCTCATCCCCATGGGCTCCCAGGATCAGCCCAGGAAGTGCATGGAATTAAGAAAATGAAAACTTGGGGCTTTGGCTCAGAAAAGGTTAAAAATCAATCCCATCAATGAAGCCACCTCTGATCCAAAATACACTCGGGGAGGGATGGGATTAACTGGGTTCCCTGGAGCAGAGGGGACACACTGGATTGCCTGGAGCACATGGGACACACTGGATTGCCTGGATCAGAGGGGACACACTGGATTCCCAAAGCAAAGGGGACACACTGGATTCTCAGAGCAGATGGGACACTCTGGATTCCCTGGATCAGATGGGACACTGGATTCCCAGAGCAGAGGGGACACACTGGATTGCCTGGAGCACATGGGACACACTGGATTCCCTGGATCAGAGGGGACACACTGGATTCCCTGGATTAGATGAGACACTGGATTCTCAGAGCAGAGGGGACACACTGGATTCCCAGAGCAGAGGGGACACACTGGATTCCCAGAACAGATGGGACACACTGGATTCCCAGAGCAGAGGGGACACACAGGATTCCCAGAACAGATGGGACACACTGGATTCCCCGGAGTGCTGCTGATTAATTGTTTGTAAAGCTCCCTGAGACGCTGGCAGGAGTGAAAAGCAGAATTATGGAGATCCATACGTTGCATAATAAAATCCATAAGTATTCCCAAATAAATGCCAGTAATCCAGTTAGTGCTCGCATGACTTTGTCACATCCTAAATTTACCAGCTGTCTCCTTTCTCCAAGCCTGCTGCTCGTGGCGTGTGCTAAATCTTAATTCCCACTTAATTGCCTGGAGTTTATTTCCCTGGAAAAGTGGGGTTTTTTCCTCCCTGACACATGGACAGGGCCTGATCTCATCACTCTGCTCCTCCTTCCCTAAGTGCTGCCATAAATTTTTTTTGGGATGGAGATGCCAAACTGGAGACCACGGTGAAAATAAGGCTGGGGCCTTCCCCATGAAACAGAATTATGGGATGGCTTGGGTTGGAGGGGACCTTAAAGATCATCCTGTTCCTGTGGGCTCATGAGGGGATGGAGGGAAGAGTGATGCAAGAGGAGCTGTTTAATTCCTCCCACCTCTGAGCATCCCCAGCCTCCTCCTCCAGCTGGGATGAATCCAGAAGCCTGGGATAGTGGAAGGTGTTCCAGCCCATGGCAGGGGGGAAATGGGATGGGCTTTAAGCTCCTTCCAACCAAACCATTCCATGATTCCTGGATTTTAGTGCACTTCACCATCCAAGCTGAGCTGGGGGAGGGTGTTCAGGCAAAGATTGGGATTGGGAAGAGCCAGAGAGGGGGAAGACCAGGATGGTTTGTGGCTTTTGAGCCCCCGTTTTGGGTCTCAGGGCGGAGACTCCCTGCTGGGGCTGGCCTGGAATATTTTATTTATTAATTTTTTGCCAAGCTGACTCACTCTTCTTGGAGGATGAGCGGGCAAGTGGTCAAACTGGCAAGGGGAGCTGGCAGGAGGCAGGGAAAAATCCCAACCAACCAGATTCCCAAAAATCTTTGCAGATCTCCTGTGATTTGGCCGAGCAGAGAGGGGAAGGGATAATACCTGGGCCTGCTTCCTAATGCCAAGTTTATCAGCTCCAGCTAATCTATAAGAAGCTGGAATCAACTGATTTGCAAGGAAGAACTTGGCTTTTTAGGAATTCCAGCAGTGACTCCAGGCTGGCTTGGGGTGAGCAAGGAGTAGATCCAAGGGTTCTGCTGCAAAGCCAGTGCTGGGGGCTGGTTTAGCCAAAAAGGGGTGAACTCCCAGCAAAACCCTCAGGGATTCAGGAGGGAAGGAAGCAAAATTCAAACCAGGTGAGGCCTGAGGGGTGTTTTGGTTCCAGGAATGCTTTGGCAGGAGAACAAGTGGGACAAAGTGCTTTAAAATTAGGCTGGAAATTAGAGCGAGTTTACAGAAGCCCAGAAAGCTTCCAGAGCTGTGAATGTGACACCTGGAATTGCCAGGATGGCACCTGGAGCCACGAGAAACCTGGATCACTGCTGAGTCCTCCTCCATCCTCTGTTTGGATCCATCCAGGGGAGGGATTTGCCCTCTTTATTCCTATTTTTCCAGCGTTTTTGTACAAAAAAATACATTCCAATAGAAACCAGGCAGCAGACACTGAGCTAACTCATGCTTGGGGTCAAAGGGAGCTCTGTGCTGAACACAGAGAGAAATCCACATTATTGGGCATGTTAAAAAACCAATTTTTTTGGGTAAGATTTCTGGCAAAGAAGGTCTGTTTCCCAAAATTCACATGGCAGCTCTGGCTGTTCTTTTCCAAGCAAACTTCTCTCTTCCCTGACCCCAAAGCCTGGCTGAGGGAAGTATGAAATTCCTGCTTTATTGCTGGGATGGAGATGCTCAGCCCTCCTCCACCCCACACCCAGAGCTCTCCCATTATCCCAACTCCAACAGGAGCACCACCAGGCTGCAACAAGTCCCAAACCCTTTCCACCCCATGAAAGGACCTCGTGGTCCCTCTTTTCATGGAAAACCTGGAAATTGGCACGTTTCCCACAGGCTTCACTGGAAGTGGTGAGGATGGAGTTAAGCTGGCAGTGAGCTCATCCCTAATGAACAGCCTCAAGTTTTCCTGAGGGGCCAGGTTGGCTCCATCTGATGCACTTTGTCTCCAGGTCAATACTTCATCAGGCAGCTTTGGGGCTGGTTTTTTTTCTCTTTAAATGCATCTTTATCTTCCTATAGGAGGGAATGTTTTCTCTCCCTCCATTACAGAGCTTCATGTATTTTTCAAATGGCAAAATTCAATTAAAACACACGCCAGCTGCAAGGAAATACTTCAGGAAAAATTCAGAGAGAGCATTTGCAGGGCGTTTGAGTCTCACTCATCCAAACCCCGGGGTCAGGAAAGCCTTGGGATGCACCTTGTCCTGGGAAGGAATGGCTGGATGAAGGAGAAAAAGGAGATTTCCAGTGCAGCCTCCCCATGTGGAAAACCCAGGCTGGCTGAGGCTGGGAAGGGATGGCTGGATGAGGTGAGGAACAGGAGATTTTGAGTGCAGCCTCCCCAGCGGGAATCCCTCGGCTGTGTGGGCTCCACGGGGGGGTTTTTCCAGTCCCTGTGGCACAGCGGGATCCAGCCCCGATTACATCCAGGGTGGAGCACAAAGCACCGGTCCCCGGGGATCGCTGCCGGGCACCAGCGCGGAGCCCTGGGGATGCTCTGCCGGGGATTTGGGATCGCTCCGGGATGGGGCAGGACAGGCGATCCCAGCTCCCAAACCCCTGCCAGCGTGACATCGATGGCCGCAACAGCCCCGGGAGGCTCTGCCTGCTCCGGGCAGCCAGGAGGGGAGGCTTGGCCGGGCTTCGTGCTCTCCTACATGGGACAAATCGGGACTGAATTATTAATAACCACTGCAGACTGTCTGCTTTCCACCTCTGCGGGAGCCTCTCTGATTTAGGGCACAGCTGCAGTGCCCATCCTGCCTCCCTTTCCCATTCCCATTCCAGGGGCTTCTCCGGGCACCGCATCCCGCATCCATCCCTCTCCGGAGGGTCGGGATGAGCGCAGCCCGGAGCCAGGCTCTGTCTAGACACGGCCCCGAGGGAACGGGGAGATGGCAGCAATTAACAACCTGTTTGTTATTTTCCCTATCTGGAGTTTATTACCCCGATAAAACCCGCTCCTAATTCCAGCTTGGCTCTTCCCACAGCTCTCCCGGCTTCCCTGTTATTGCACCAGGCTCTCTGTGAGTGATTTGTGCAGGCAGCAGCACCGCGCTGGTCCTCAGGGGGTGGAATATTAGACACACCAATTAGCTGTCTGTGGAGAAATTCCCATTTACCTGCTCAGCGCAGGCATTTTTCCCAGCCTGTTCCCTCTGTTTCCCCCTCTCCCCCTCCCCATGGCTGGAATTCTTAATTAAGGGGAAAAAAAAAAAGCTGCTTAATGTGACCTCTGACATGACGTAATGCAGCCCCGAAGGTCTGCTCGGGCTCTTTGCAGCCAGACACGGAGCAGGTGCTGTGCATAGCAAAGAGAGAGCCAGACTTGGCAGCTCCAGATGGAAATTTTGGGATGGGAGCATGGATGGATCACCCCACGGCTCTGAGGAGGAGCAGGAAAGCTCCCAGCAGCGGCAGGGAAGGTTGGGAGAGGCTGGGATGGCTGGGATTCATGGAATGGTGATGGCACGCTCTGAAAAAATGGCTCTGGAAGTCACACCTCAAGAGAATTAAGGAAAAATAAACACTCAAACCCTTTAATCCTGGAGAAAAAAAAAAAATCCCCTCAATTTTGTGTTTGTTGCTGCCTAAGAAAGCAAATTAGAGAGAAGCACGGAAAATGGTGTGGTCAAGAGGCCAAATCCAAGTTTCCCTGTAGTTTTACAGCAGGAAATGTCATGTTAGGGGGGAAATCATTCCCAAGGCAGCTGGGAGAGCTCATGGACAGCTGGGACATGGAATGCTCAAGGTCTCCCAAATTCCTGGAGCCAGGGCTGGAGCCAGATCCTGTTTAGCTCATTGCTCCAGGCACCTGTGCCAGAGCCTTCCCCACCTTTATATTTTTGGAGTTACCTCGGTGAGTGAGTAAACTCACCGAGGAATCTTTTGCCATTTTACACTGAAATTCTATTTTTTAATATAAGTAAAGGGGAAAAAAAGTATCCCAGGCTGTGTCCTTGTGTCCTGTGCCTTGCCTTGGAGTGGCCAAAAGGAGTTTTGCTGGAGAACTGAATTCACAACGTGGAAAGGTGCAAAGTCTCAGGGGACAGGGATGGGCCATGTCCCCAAAATTCTGGGAGCAACAACTCAAACCACATCCCTGAGCTGGGTCATTCCCAGTGGAGAAAGACGAGAGCATCAAATGCCAGGACTGTCTCCAGCTCACCTTATTCCCAAACTATCCCAAAAAGGATTTCTTTATTTTATCTCTGTTTTTGCTGAACAAAAAAAAATGCCAGGAGAATCCAAATCCATGGACTTTAAAAGGCTGGGCCAGGTGGAGCTGGTACCCAGAGGCACATCTGGCACCAGGATGCTCCCAGCATCTCCCTGGCCAAGGAACACATGGAATAAGCAGGGCCAGGCAGATTCCTGCATTTCCCTTCCTTTTATCTTTGTGCCCCCAGCAAGGACAGAGCTGATGGGCTTTGCAGGGAGATGATGCCCTGGGTGTTATCTACAGCTGGCCAGAAAATCAACATCTGGAGAGAGAGCTTCATCCCTGGCCATCTGTCACTTGGAATGGAGCTCTGCAGGAGGCAGGTGAGTGAAAACACCGGGATTGGCCTTGGGAAAGGGTGGCTTTGAGGCCACTGTCCCCCACCCAGAGGTTTGGCCTCTCTCCAGCCTGCTCACTTTGCCTTCCTGGGGCACAAATCACCCAATCCCCCTCATTTGCCCAGCCCTGGGAAATCCAACAGCCCCCAAATGCCATGCCATGACCCCAGAGGGTGACACACAGGGGCGGGAGGGGGTGGATTTGGGATGTGGTGGCAGCGAGGCTCTGCTGTCCCTGTTGGAAGCCAGCTGCAGCAAAGGGAAGCTGCCCACCATGGAAAAAGGGGCTAAAACTGAAAAGTAGGTGCCACCAGGTGCTGGAATGGGCTGAGCAGTGGACATGGTCACCGTGGGATTTTAGGGTGCTCAGCACCCTGAGGAATTGGGACTTTCTTAGTCACAACTCTAAAGGGATAATCAGTGGGATCCATGGGTTAAATCCCCCTGGGATTTTCAGGGGGGAAATTTGCTTAGCAGGGTCTACAGTCAAATCCTTTAATTTCCTGGATTAGGAAGTCAGGACAGCCTGTCATTTGTCCTGTGGGGAGGAGGTGACAGAAACTTCATTGCTTGGGGCTTTTCAAACCTGAATAAGAGGGAGGAGAGCCTGGAATACCCCAGCCCATTCCCTGTGCTGCTCCCAGCATCCCAAACTCGGGGGAAGGAAAACAAGCAAGGAAAATACTCAATAATTTGGCTCAGCTCTGTGTTTTCCTCTTGGTTGTGCTCCTGATATTAATTTTGCCTCTACCTGGGGAGGAAAGGGTGTGGGGAGGGACAAGGATGGGGTGTTGGGGATGTTGCTGAAGGGAAGAGGGTGGGAGCAACCAGGAAACCCAAAATGGGAGGTGGGAGAAGGAAAAGGTATGGAGACCTCTCTCACGAGCTGGGAAAGCAGCAGAGAGACCCCAGCCCTTCCCCTGGTTCTTCTCCACCCTCAAACTTTGGGATGCAGCATCCCTGGGACACAGCAGGGACACGGCTGGGGGGTTTGGGGGGGTGGGACACGGCAGGAGGGGCTGCCAGCATCCCCCTCCCAGCCCTGGGGCCTGGCTCTGGGTGTCCCAGCACCCTCCCCACACCTGGGAGGGTGAGGATGAGGATGGAGAGGGCTGCTGCTGCCAGGGGAGGAATCTCTCCTTCCCTGCCCAAAATCCCAGGGAAAAGCAGCGCTGCAGTTTTGTTGAGCAGGAAAAGCAGCAGAAAGGAAAAGGAAAAGCAGCAGAAAGGAAAAGCAGCAGAAAGGAAAAGCAGCAGAAAGGAAAAGCAGGGGCTGGGTTTGTGTTGTTTTTGGTGTATTTTGCTCTCCCTGCCCGTGTGATGAAGGGCTGCTCCACCCAAAGCACGGGGAGAGGCTCCCTCGCTTTGTGCCGGGCAGGCGGGAGGTTCCTGGGGGATCTCCGGGGCTGGGATGGTCCCGCTGCCCTCAGGGAAGGGCTGGATTAAATTAATTCGGATGATCCGCACTGCGATGGGCCGCGGTGCGATGCCAGGGAGGAGGAGAGGAGGAGGAAGAGGAGGAGGAGGAGGAAGAGGAGCCGGCAGCTTCTCCTTTCCCCGCGCTGCCCTCGCCTCCTGCCCGGCGCTCCGGGGCAGCCCCTTCCCATGGAAGCGGTGCCTGCCAGCAGTGAATCACCTCCCGTCCCGCCGTGCCACCCCTCCCTGTCCCCTCCATCTGCTGTCCCCGCACAGGTGAGCGCTGCTGGCGCCGCTCCCCCATCCCGGCCCTGCCCCTGCCTCATCCCAAATCCCCTTTCCTGCTCCATCCCGTCCCTCCCCCATCCCGGCTCTGCCCTTCCCTCATCCCAAATCCCCTTTCCTGCTCCATCCCGTCCCTCCCCCACCCCGGCTCTGCCCTTCCCTCATCCCAAATCCCCTTCCCTGCTCCATCCCGTCCCTCCCCCATCCCGGCTCTGCCCTTCCCTCATCCCAAATCCCCTTCCCTGCTCCATCCCGTCCCTCCCAGCTGCGCTTGGCTGCGGGACTGGCACCGCGGGTTTGGGAGATTTTTCCTGGCGGGGACAGGGACAGAGCCACGGGGACAATGAGAATCCGAGGGGCTGGGCATGTCTGTGCCGCCTCAGCAGAGCCCAGCAAAGCCGGGAATGGTTTTAGGAACGTTTGTCGCACACCTGGGCCGTGGGTCCGGGATGTTCTGGCTCGTGTTTAGCTCGCTGGAGAGGGAAGGGGGTGGGAATGGCCAAGCGGGGATCAGAGGTGGTGGGTGAGGGATGGGAGGGCAGTGAAAACCAAAACCTCGCTGAGCTGCTCTGCCAGGAGTTTTCCCAGCTGCTCTGCTGAGGTTTTCCCAGCTGGATTACCTCGCAAATCTTCATCCCTACAAAATGCACTTCATTGTCCAGCCTGGCCCCGGAGGGTGCCCCGTGGGGTGGCTGTTGGGGACACACCGAGCCAGCCCTACACAAGCCCAGAGGCTGCTCCTGACTTTTGACACGGCCACAAAAGGGCTTAAGGCTGCAAATCCTGTCTGAGCAGGAAGTTATTAAATTGGCATGGCTGGAGCACGTCAACAACCACGGTGCTCACATCACATCGCATCCCGCAGGAGCCGGCCGTGGGAAGGGACCGATGGAGGGAGGGATCGATGNGCAGGGAGGTGGCAGGGAGGTGGCAGGGAAGGAGGGAATGCTCAGTTCCAGCAGCAGCAGAGCCCGGTGGAGGCTGCCAGCCCAGGCTTTGCTCCTCTCGGATTGCACAGGGGAGGCCTGGGGGAGAGAGGGCTGGGGGAACAAGAAAAAGGTGCTGTGAGGAGAATCACCTCCTGGCCCAGCTGCTGTCAGCCTTGGAGTCATCTCCATCCACCCCCTGAGTGCTTCCCGCCCTGAGCTTTTGTATCCCTCAAGGAAAGGACAGAGAGACCAGGGAGGGATGGAGGGAGCACATTCACCCCACACGAGGCCCGGTGGGCTCCAGGGGGTGCCCTCAGGGACCCCATCAGGGCCCAGCTCGTGGCCTGAGGTGACTCCTGCAAACCCCGAGCTCCAGCTGCTGGCAGGGCCTCAGCAGGGAACAGCAGCACTTCTCTAGAGGGCCATGAGCAGAGGAATCCTCCCTGGACTCAGAGTTGCCCAGAGAGGGGCTGGTGAGAGTCCCTGCCCCGCCTGGGCATCAGCTCAGCCCATCCCTGCAGCCAGCTCAGCTCTGCCCCATCCTGGCATTGTTTGTCCCTGCTGTCCTGACCCAAAGAAGGGGACACAAAACCCTTTTGGGGCCCTTAACCCCCACCCCTGCTCCTCCTCATCCTCCTTCTCCCTCTCCATCCGCAGCAGGAGCCCCTGGGGCAGCACGAGGCAGGATCAGGGTCAGCAGCCAGCACCCCCAGGCACCCAAAAAGCAGCAGCAGCAACCCGAAATCAAAGGCAGCCCAGACAATGGCAGAGCTGCAGGCTCAGGCCTGGCAGAGCATTAAGCAGCAGCATTACTGGGGACAGCCGGTGGGGACATTACCGGGGCCGGGGAGAGCTGATGGGGACATTACCGGGGCTGGGGACAGGCAATGGGGACATTACCGGGGCCGGGGAGAGCCGATGGGGACATTACCGAACACAAGTACCCTTTCACATGTATTATTTCACAGACTCCTGTGACTCTCAGAGCACGGCTGCAGCAGCTTTGCTTTTCTCTGGGTTTGCCCGGGCTGTGTTTCCATTTTTCTCACAAAAATACCTGTTTGGCTCTAAGAACCTCCTGCACTTTGCTGCTCAGCTCTCGGGGGCTTTTCCTGCCCCACGTCAGCCCTGGCTGCAGCATCCTGAGGGAGCATCCAGGCCAAGTCCAAACATCCTCCTTCTCCCCTCCTCACTGCCAGGCTGGCTTTATTTCCTTCCTTTCCCTATTTCCCACCAGTTTCCCTTTCTGGAGTTGAATGACACTGTGCTAATTTGTGGCCCAGCTCCTCCTGAGACTGTGGAGCTTTAATTATATTTTTCTCCTGGTTGGTGCAAGGCTGGGCTATAATTATGCCAGGGAGAGCATTACTTAGGAGTGACCTGGGAGCAGCATTCCCTCTGGGAGCCAGGGCACTGGCTGCTCCCAGGAATTCTTATTTAAGGTGCTGGGCAGCAGATCCCCCATGCTGGAGAGGAGCGAAGCGTTTGCCACGTGCCACCCATCCCTGGGACTCATCCAGGGATGGTCCCTCCTCCCATAGCCAGCCCAGCCACTAATTACAAACCCCTGAACTGTGGAAGCAGGAGGAAATCCTGCAGAGATGCAGGAGGAAATCCTGGAGAGATGCAGGGTCTGTGTGCTTTGCTTTAGCACTGCCATCACCCATCCTGGAGAGCTGGAGTCAGCCCTGATCTCCCCCAATATTCCCTGTGCCCCCATCCCCCCAGCAGGTGGCTGTGCCAAAAACCAGGGGCTGGGCTGAGCTCCCTGGCCCGCCTTTGTTGCCTGGATATTTTATTTTAGTGGATGATGACACACCAGAGCCTACAGATAATTTGTCTGAGGTGTCAATTAGCACTAATGAGTGGGCTTGGGATGTCCAGTGCATCCTTCATCCTCCCAGGGTGGCAGCAGAAAGAGTGCAGGCTCTTGGCTGATTTGAGAGGGAATGAAGATCTCCCAGAGCACTGAGAGAACACCCTGAACATTCCTTTTAAACAGGCTGGGAAAGAGTTCCTTCCTTGCCTCCCCCTGAAAACTGGCCATGGAATCATGGAAAGATTTGGGTTGGAAGGGACCTTAAAGTTCATCCAGCCCCACCCCTGCCATGGGCAGGGACACATTCCCTACCTCAGGCTGCTCCAAACTTTCTCCTGGCCTTGAATCCTCCCAGGGATGGGCCAGCTGCTGTCAACAGCAGTTCCTCACCCTCATTCACATCCCTTCCTCCCCATCCACTTCACCTGAACAATTCCAGAGAATCAGAGGGAACTGTGCATTCTCCCATTTAATTTACAGCAAAGAAAATTTAGGAGAATCTCCTCTTGACCCTAAAAGAAATCCCTTAAACGTGCAGATATCACTGTGCTCTCCTCAGACTCCAACAACTTTAGGAAAGCAATTTACTTGTCTCCAGCACACTGTGTTTTTAGCCTACTTTCCTCAGGAAATGGGGCTCACTCCTGTGATTGTGCTGTTTATATATCTATATGCCATCACTCCCACACTAATAACTTTTGAACGTGTTGGCCAATTCCAACCAAATCTGACAGAGCGGCAGAGTTTTCAAAAATACTGAATTCTTACAAATTTAATGAAAGCCGTGGGTGGGCACATTTTTTTTTTTTTTTTCCCCCACCAAGGGAAAGGCTGCAGAGTGAACTCAGTATGATCAGACAGAAAAGAATACACACACACACACACACACACTCACAACCACACCAGGTGCTGGGAAATTGGAGTTTATGTTGGCATTAGAGGGGGGATATTCCACCCCTGAGCCCCAAAACCTCAGGAATGAGCACCAGGATTCTCCCCCAGTTCTGTTTTGTGGCATTTGGATGATGCAGTTTGGTGTGGGCACTGCAGGGGAGGGTTCCTTCATTAGGAAGCTTTAAAATTAAATCGGACTAAGATTAATAAGAAAGCTTTTCCAGCTGGATCTCAGTATGTAAAACCTTGCTCTGCTCTGGTTCTGCAGGCTCAGGGACTCTGCCAAAACCCTCACGAGGGGGGAGAGCTCGAGCTGAGGGATTGGAGGTTTCAGACAAAGCGGTTTAAGGTAAAAGAGCAGAGATTTACATGGGATATTGGGAAGGAATCCTTCCCTGGACCCACCTAATCCCATCCATCTCCAGCTCTCCATCCTCCACCCTCCACTCCCCAGCCTCCCTGCTGCTCTCCAGCAGAGCCCTGGACCACCCAGTCAGTGCAGGGCAGGGAGGTGTTCACAACTGGCATTCCTGACTCGATTTTTTTCCCTCCTCTCCCATAATTAGAGGTGGAATATTACATATCAAGAGCTCATTAAGCATTTCTTCCAATCCCACTCTCATGGCATTCCAGGATCATCACCACTGGGGGATTGAGGATGCTCAGGTTCTCAGACCCAGCATCCCACAGCACACTGGAGCTCCACATTTCCAGGATCCATCCCACAGCACACTGGAGCTCCACATTTCCAGGATCCATCCCACAGCACACTGGAGCTCCACATTTCCAGGATCCATCCCACAGCACACTGGAGCTCCACATTTCCAGGATCCATCCCACAGCACACTGGAGCTCCACACTTCCAGGATTGCAACCTTTCGAGGCACTCCCATCCATCCCCAGACCAGAGGGAAAGATCTGGCCTTCCCACTCCTCTGCAGTCTGCTTCCTGCCTGCCATTCTAGTGGGATTTTAAATTTTTTTTCCAACCATCAGCTCAAAAACATCACCAAGCCCAAATGTGCTCCCAAAGCAGGCCCGGGAGGCTCATTCATATTGCAGATAAGCCCTTGGCAGACGTGCTGATAAAGATTTCAAGTGTGACTCTGCATACAAATATTCCAGACCCAACAATTAATCCAGCACAGGAGGCTGAGGAGGTACCTCCTGGGTTTTTCCCCTAACCCCAGCCCTTTTTCCTAGCCTGTCTGCTAAATATAGCCCTTGCTCAGAAAACAGAAAGGAATGACATGCTCTAATAAACCATCCCAAAATGTGATACAAAGAGCCCCGAATTCTCCAGAGGAGCTTTTCCTGCTTGCCTTGCTGCTGGTCTGGGAGCTTCCTGCAAGGCACAGAGCTCCAGGTGCCTTTTGGGAGCCAGCTACAGAGTGCTTGAGCTGGCCCTGCTCTGAGCTGGGACCTTTTTTCAACTTCAATTAGACATGGCTTGTTTCCCCCCTCCCTCCTGCTGGTTTTCAGCAGATCCCAGCTCTGGATCTCTGAGCAGTTCCATGAAGGCTGCACAGGGAGAAGGGGCATTGTAGGGTACCCAGATCTGCTGTTTTCAGCAGAGCCTCCCCAGGGCTGAAGCCACATATTTGACTGGTTTTCCACTCAAAAACCCTTTTGGGAATGGAGTAGCTGGGAATCCTCCCAGCACAGGCCAGCCTTGGGATGGTTCCTCTTGGCTGTGAGCCCGGCAGAGGATTTGGGCAAACTTAGGATCTCTTCTGCTTATCCAAGAGGAGAGGGAAAAATGGGATAAATAACCCAGCACCCCTAAGTGACAGCGCTCAGCCTGTGACAGCCACCAAGGTGCCACCACCCCCTGCCCAGGCTGCCCTGCTCTGGTGACCCTGCATGGCCTCCCTGCCTCACTTGGGGAGGTTGTGCATCCCCAGCCCACTGGGAATTACCAGAAGGACAACTGGGCTTGGATCCCCCCTGTTTTGAGCAGCACCCCAAGCTTGGGCAAGCCCAAGGCTGCCGTGAGCTCCCCGTAGCACCAACCTGCAGATCCCACTATGATTCCTGTCCTCCAGCAGCACCCCTCCTACAACAAAAACTCTCATCCCATTTATCCCAAGTCCCCAGGGCGGGATCCCAGCTCAGACACACCAGGATGGGCAGGAACCCCCTTACCTGGACGCCGCGATCTCCGCTTTCTGCTTGGCGATGGTGGCCGCCCTCTCGGCCGCCTCCACGGCCCGATCCACCTTCTCCCGGATCTTGCTGGCGCGCAGCGGGATGAGGTTCTTCCTCTTGCCGCTGACCAGGATGTTCTGCTTGTACTTGCCCTCCTCCTTGGTGCCGTCGGGGAAGGTCATGCAGCCGTAGCCGTGGCGCTTGTTGTTGGCCCACTCGCCCTCGTACTTGAGCCCGTCCGAGCGCTGGCTGACGCCCGAGCCCGAGCGCTTGTCGTTCTTCCACTCGCCCACGTAGATCTCGGTGGTGGTGGCGTCGATGTCGTCTTCGATGACCGAGAGCTCGGCCTCGCCCTCGCCCAGGCTGATGGTGGAGTTGATGTCGCTGGCGGTGGAGCTGACCGTGCTCATGCCGGCCTCGCTCCGGAACGAGCTCTGCTTGCTCCGCTGGCTGGCCAAGGAGCTCTTGGACTCGGACTTGCGGAGCTTGAGCCCGCTCAGCAGCGAGCGCCGGAAGATGCCCTTCTTCTTGCTCTTGAGGATCTCGGCGTCGCTGTGCGCCATGAGGACGAAGCCGCCGCGGGACACGGCCGGGCTGCCGGCCACGGCGGGCGAGGCGTCGGGGTGCAGCGCCGTGCCGTTGGTGTGCTCGCTGCGCAGGGAGTTGATGGACGTCCTCAGGGGTGACCTGATGACCGCAGCCATGCCGTAGGGAACGCTCTGCCGGACGCCGTAACCCTGGCGCATCCCTCCGACCCACTGGCCCTGGTATGTCCCTGCGGAGAGGAGACAAGAGCAAACGGAGGGGGGTCATGGCATCAAACTCCTCCGGGAGCTCTTTGCAGCTCTGGAATCCCAGTCCCATCTCCGGGATGAGGATTGCAACGTCAGGTTGTGGAGGGAAAATTGATTGGGTTCACAGAATTCACAGAATGACCGGGTTGGAAGAGACCTTCAAGATCATTGAGTCCAACCCAGCCCCAACACCTGAACTAAACCCTGGCACCCAGTGCCACATCCAGGCTTTGCTTAAACACATCCAGGGATGGTGACTCCACCACTTCCCCAGGCAAACCATTCCAGATTGCAGGCTTGCACTCCAGTTGCAGCATGGGGATGTTAGAAACCATCCAAAGCATCAAGGAACTGCCCCTTGGATCAATCCCTAACGTGAAAGGGAAGGGAGCAGGGGTGTGGAACGGGGGAATGGTTATCCAGGAGCACGCTCCGATCCTGTCCATGCTGCTGGCATCTCACAGTGGATGGGTAATGTATAACAATACATTTATTTATACACACAGAGCCTTCATCTGGTGTGCTGGGAAAGGAAGCAGCTCCATAGAAATAAAGGCCTCATGGGGAGAGATCCATTTGGATATTCCCCGTGGAATTGTGCCCCTGTCAGAGCTCCTACATTTGTGTGGGCACTTCCTGGAGTTTCTTAACTGGTTGCTGGTGGCATGAAACACACACAGGGCTCCACCACAGCACTGGGAACGGGAGGACAAGGAGCCCACCCAGCCTGGGGGGCACAGCTGGACCCCAGCACCCTCCCTGTGCACCGAAATGCGGGGTGGGTGGTAATCTGCTCAGGGTTCCTAATCCCATCCCCTCCTGGAGCTCGGAGGTTGGCACAATTCCAGGCATATCCCAGCCCATTGAAGTGAAGGGCTTGTTTTTATTCTTAGGTCGGCTTAATCTTCTCCAGCCCAGCTCGAGATGCAGTGATCCACTGTGAGCCCTCCTGGGGCAGATCGAGGAGCCCGAGGATGGCTCCGAGCCAGCCCTGGAGCTGCTGGAATGCTGTGAGCAGTGCCAGCCCCGGGGATGTGAAGAGCTGGGATGGGCACAGGCAGCAGTGGGACCTCCCTTTGTGCCAGCCCAGCTCCCACACGCCCAGGGAACCTTAAAATAGACCTGCTGAGATAGTGAACCCTGCGTGAATCGGGCCAGTCCTACCCCAGCACTCCCTGAGGAATTTCCCTGCCCAGTTCTGGGGCTCGGCAGTGCAGAAGGGATCTGGGCTGGAGCAGCTCATGCTGAGCACAGGAACTGCTTCCTGGGAGTGTGAAACCAGCACCTGGCCACATTTTGGGGTGTATTTTGGGGTGTATTTTGGGGGTCTTCAACTGTCTTTTAGCTGCCAGTGCTTTGAACAAATCCCCAGGATTTGGGCATCCTTCCCTGTGCTCCAATGGCATTACATTATTGGGGTGACAGCTTTGTGCACCCCAAAAAACCAGCAGGCCCAAGCAGGGGACCCCACAGAGCCTGCCCTGGAGAAGGGACGTGGAGAGGCAGGGGCAGGCAGGATTTACTGAGGGTTTATAGGATTAGCAGCAGGATTAGGGCAGGCACTGGCAGGGCAGGGCGAGGAGGTGGTGACAGGGAGAAGGATGGGGGACAACCCATGAGATGCAGCTCAGGGGACACAGCAGACATGCTGTGGGGGGAGTTGAGCAGCGAGCCCGCCTTGTCCCCTGTGGTGTCCCCAAGAACGGGGAACAACCAGTGCCAGGCACCCACAGCTCTCCCCACGCCTGGGAGGGTGGCTGTGCCAGGGGACAGCCTGCCAAGGTGTCCCTGCATTCCCTGGGCACCTGGCAGCACCTCTCTTCCCTTTCTGGCTCCATCCCTGAGTATCTCAGCAGGACAATGGAGCAACCTGGGGAAAGATTCCCCTCAGAGCACCAGGTGCTCCCACCAAGGAGCCCCCAGGGTGGCTTGGGATGTCCTCACACAGTGCTCCTGCTTCCCTAGAGATGGATTCAGTGGGAATTGATGCCAGTGTGGGCAGGGGCACAGGAAGAACAGTTCCTGCATGAGATCCACCAGATCTCACCCTGCCCAAGTCCTGATCTCCCTTTCCCTTTGCTGAATCCCTTGATTCAAGCCCTGACCCCACCCTCGGCCTCCTCATCTCCTGGCAAATGTGCAGCTGGAAAACCTCCCTGGATTCAGCTGGGGCAGTGTGAAGGATCACAGCCTGTGCTGACACCTGAGGGACTGGCAGGGAGCAGAACCCACAGCAGGTCACAGCTGCAGCCTGTGCCTGTCCCCAGCCAGGCTGAGGTGCCCAGGATGCTGCCATCCCTGCCTGGCCTTCCAGCCTGCTCCTGGAATGGCACAGCTGCCAGGAGCAGTCTTGGCATCTCCTCAGCAAGGTGGATTTTCCAGCCACTCCGTCCTGCTTGTCCTCTCCCAGCACCATGGAGCAGCTCCCAACCCCCAGCTCTGCTTTCGTGGTGTCATTTATTCCCTGCAGGAGACAGCAGCGTGGATTATCCCTAGGGATTGCCTCAGAGGCCACACTCGTGTCCCCAAAGGCCACCAAGACATCTGGGCAGCTTCATGGCCACCAGCAGATCAAAGAGCTTCCTGTCAGGGAGCTGAGCCCTTCCTCAGCCAGCAGCACTCCTTCCTTCCCTGCCTTCACGAGGTTTTAAAGCCCTGGATATCCAGGATTTGGCCATGGATGGCAGGAGGCTCCGGAGCCATCTGATCTGCATTGCTAAGCACCTCCTCCCTGAGCCCTGCTCAGCTTAACCTCTGCCCCAACATTTGCAGATGTGTTCACAAGGCTTGGTCTCACAAGGAGCCCCGAGACTCCTTGGCCCTGCAGAGGAAACAGGATTTCACAATATTCCCCCTCACGTGCCAGGATGGAGCAGCTGCAGCTGCTCCAAGCTCGGGAGGTGGAAAGGGAAGGTGCAGCAGGAATCTGGCACGGTGGGGACAGCAGGGTGGGGCTGGGAGGGGTGGAATGAGCATTTCTGATGGGACAGGATCATCTCCTGAGGTGCTGAAGGGAGAATTCCAAGGATTTTGGTTCTGAGGGGAATGTGCTTCCCTGGGGATGGGAAGCAGGGAGCAATCCAAGGCAATCCTGGCCACAAACCCATTGTATTGCCCAAGCCAGAGAAGAGCCAAAGCCACCGTGATGGAGGAGAATCCTGAGGAGGAAAAGGTCCCAACCTCTTCCCTCAGCCATGCAGGGCACTCCTATGGATGCCTCCAAGATGCCACAAATATCCATCCCACTTCTGTGTGGCCCTTTGGCACGGGCAAAATGGACAAAGAGAGAGAAGAAAGTCTTGGATGTGGAAAGCCAAGATAAAGGTGAGGAAGTGGCCACGTCCATGCCAAGCAGAGCTAAGGAGAGGGCACAAGCTGAGGCTAGGAGAAAACAACTCATCCCAAAAGATGGATTGGAGAGAAAAACCCTATTTCAGAAATAACTGCTGAAGTGTGAGAAAGGGAACAGGCTCATGGGAAGGACAGGGATCGATGGAACCACGGAGAGAAGACGAGGGGCAGTGCTGTTGGACACATTCACTGGTGTTCCTAATGCTGAATTTGGGTTTTTTTGGCTCACTCCCCTTGGAGCAGGGCTGGCTTGTTTCCAGAACTCCTGCAGGAATTGCCATGGCCTTGAGGAGTGTGCAGAGCCCCATCCTTGGCCAGAGGCAGCGAGGCTGAAAGCAGAGAGCAGGAAGTCCCTGGCCTGGGAAGCATCATTCCTGATTCTCCAGCAATGACAGGGAGCAGAACTTCCTCAGAATTTGGCTAAAACCCATCCTGGTAGCTCCTGGTGGCCCCACAATGCCCAAATCCCCCAAATCAGGGTTGGGCTGGGTTTGCACCTTGCAGCAAAGGACCCTGCACCTCCATGTTCCCTGCTGGGAACAGGGATAAGCATCCAGCAGTTCAGCTGGGCTGGGGAACTGATGCAGCTCCTGTTTGCAAAGCTCTCCGTGAGGATCGGAGGCACTGCAGGAACAGCGAGGTCCTTCCCTGCATTTCCCCTCCTCTGCCAAAGAGATTTTGGGGAATTTGCTGGGGAGGGGAGGAGAGATCTCCAGCTCTGGCTCATCCCTCTGGGATACAGGCACTGTGGGGATCCAGGACTGCTCCCTCTCACTGGCAAGGTCTTTCTTCTCCATGGCAGGGAAAGGACAACCAAGCCATGGCTTGCTGTCCCTAAATGAGGAATTTCCTGGACCTGGAGTCCTTTCCTGCTTATGGAGAGATGGTGAAACCCCACAGTGATACCCAGCCACTGGATAAAGGGAATGTGCAGCATCCATTCCAGTGAAATCCAGCTTTATAACAAATAAACATCCCAAGGAGCTCCCTCAGGAATAGCTGGAGTTGGAACAGCACAGGAGGAAGCCCAAAGGGAGGATGTGGGGCTGCTCAGGTATGTGGGGCTTCCTCTGGCTTAAGGCAAGATCATGCACTTGGATATAAACCTGGTCCATGATGCTGGAAGGAGATAAAAACAAGGATTTTTTGGGTTGGAATGACTGCGTTTTCTTTCCCCCCTCTGCCCATACCCAAGATTTGGCATTTTGTAGTTGCTGAGCCCTCTAGCCCCACTCCAGGAACACCATTAAGGAGAAGCTTTACAGCTGCTCCCAGGCTTTTCCTAAACCCACAGGGCTGGTTCCATGTCCTGCAGGATGAACCCTTTGGCAAACACGTGGATAAAGCCCACGGGAGGTTTGCACAGACCTGCCCTCTTCCAGTTCCTCATCTGGAGACATCCAAGCAGGAATTTGGGATGTTGTGAAGCACTTTGAGGGCAGCGGACACACATGTGTCATTATCACAACCTGACCTCAGAAGAAGACAAATGTTTGGGAAAAAATTCCTTCTCCATCCCTAACACTGAGTTGAAAAGCCAAGCACACCCACCACGCTGGGTCAATATTCCCAGGTTAGGTAAAATCATCAGCAACAGGGATGCAGCTTCCCAGGTTTGCCTGGAAAATGGGAGCAGGAGGCTCCAAAGGGCAGGAGCTCAGTCCCATCCTTGAGGCACAGCCAGATCCTCCTGGTCCAGTGACTGTGCTGGGCACCAGCAGCATTCCCAAGCTCCCAGCTCTCCTTCCCCAAAATCCCAGGGAGGAGGGGGAAGTGGTCTGAAGTGCCCCTCCACTTTTCCAAGCCCAAGTAATTAGGTTTTACAAATTGCTGATTTATCTCACAAAGGATCCTTCCTGGTGTGCTCAGCCCCCCTCTTATCTCTGGCCTCTGCAGCATATTAATTAAAGATGTCCAATGGCAATAATTAAGCCGGGCTCTTGAATTCCAACCAGAGGAGGGAGTTTTACAGATATCCTTTTCCAGCTGCTCAATATCACAGAGCCCAGGAGGATTCACACACAAATCATCCCAGGAACCCATCCCAAAGGGAAGAAGCCTGGGAGAAAAGAGAGGGCTGGAGGGTGCTCATCCAGCCTCAGCACTGATGGTGTGACAATGGGGACATCCTCGCTGGCCATCCCAGGGAGTTGCTGGGAAAAACGTGCCCCCAAATGTTCTGCCTGACTCGATGGGGACTCCTGAGCACAGGAGCACAGAATCCCACAATGGTTTGGGTGGGAAGGGATCTTAAAATCCATGTTGCTCCCACTCCCTGCCGTGGGCATGGACACCCTCCACTAGCCCAGATTGTTCCAGACCCTGTCCAGCCTGGCCTTGGGCACTGCCAGGGATCCAGGGGCAGCCACAGCTGCTCTGGGCACCTGTGCCAGGGCCTGCCCACCCTCCCAGGGAACAATTCCTTCCCCAAATCCCATCTAAATCCACTCTCTGGCAGTGGGAGCCATTCCCTGGGTCCTGTCCCTCCATCCCTTGTCCCCAGTCCCTCTCCAGCTCTCCTGGAGCCCCTTCAGGCCCTGGAGGGGCTCTGAGCTCTCCCTGGAGCCTTCTCCTCTCCAGGTGAGCACCCCCAGCTCTCCCAGCCTGGCTCCAGGCCTGGAGCAGCTCCGTGGCCTCCTCTGGAATTGCTCCAGCAGCTCCACATCTTCTCACACTGGGAAGCCCCAGAGCTGGAAAAGCACTTCAGGTGGGGTTTCAGAGGGGGAAAATCCCCTCCCTCAACCCCCTGGTCACTGCATGGATGTGGGGACACATTTCCTGCCAGGACCCTCCTCCTGCACTGTCCCTCCTGGCAGCAGGACACCGTGTCCAGCTGGGTGACTTCCATGCCCTGCCCTGTGCCCAGCTGCTGCTCTCATGCCCCAAACCCTGCACTGAACCCCCCACAGGCATGGCATGGGTGGCTGGGAGGTGCCACCTGCACTGCCCACCTTGGAATGTGGGAATCAGTGACATTTCCTGTGTCCAGCACCACAGGGACACGGAATCCACAGCAAATGATCCCCCTCCAGCCCTGCCAAGGCTTTCCATCACCAAGCCACGCTAAAAACACAGTCAGATGCTTCTGCTGTGGCTGCTAATTTGCCAAAAATATGCTCTGGTAACTGCTTACACAGGGGAAGGAATAAAGTATGGATTTTTGAGTATGCAAATCTAATCTGCAGGCAGGAACACGTGATGGGTGTTAGTCATAGTGCTAATGCTGGGTGCATCCAGACATGGTGGGCACAGCCAGGCCTGGGCATCCAGGGAGGCACGGAGGGCAAGGAGGAGAGGATGAGGAGGATGAGAGCTGCCAGGGGCTGCTGTGCTCCTGCCTGGTGCAGAATGAAATCTGGTTTGGGGGCCACTAAATAATAAAGAATTACAGCTCGTGTCAGCATGGTCAGCTTGTACTTCGAAGGGCAGGGAGCCTCCATCTAAAGGAATCAGGCAGTGGAGGCGCTGGGTTTGGGGGAGGTTTGGAAGGAGAAGGCTTTGGAAGGGGTAGGGATGGGAGCAGGGATGGGTTTGGAACAGCCAGAAGCTCCTGCAGGAGCAGGAGCCTCACGCCTCATCCTCCTCCTCCTCCCTGCAGGAGCAGGAGCCTCACGCCTCATCCTCCTCCTCCTCCTCCTCCTCCTGCTCCTCCTCCTCCTCTGGATGCAAATAACAACACAAGTATTTCTGGCTGAAATACCGTGGAACAGGGATTGCTGAGCCCTTCTCCTTGGGGAAAATCACTGGGAAATCACAGGTGCTCCGAATGTTCCTCTGGGAGGTATGAGCCCCATCCCAAAGTAGGGACACATTTATGTCCTCATTGCCTGTCCCAAGGATACTCTGCAAGCAGCAGGTGAAGGCTCCTCCCTCACTGGAAACATTGGGAAAAAAAAAAATCTTGTGTGGAAATTAATGTTTTCCAAGGCATTTCAGCTATTTGCTTCAAGGGGAAAAACTCTGTTCCTCTGTTCTTCAGGAAGAAGCAAGCTTGTCCTGAGCATCCCCTCCCTCTTCTCATTGCTGCTGCATCTCCTGCTTCCCCAAACCTGTTGGGAAGTGCCTTTTCCAGCCAGAATTCAAGGAAAGGCTTCAAAAACCCACAATAAAGACAATCAAATCTTGGCTTCACTGATTCTGATGGGGCTCATGGTGCCTCTCAGGCCAATTGGGATTCCTCTTAAAGCTCCAAGTCCTGCAGTCAGGGGAAATACAACTTTTAAAAGGAAACAACCAAAGAAAGACATTTCTTGTTGTCTGTCCTGGGAGTGGGAAGGGCTGGGTTTGTCAGACACAGGGAAAGTCAAGGAGGCATCATCCCCTGGTGAAATGAGGCCACAGTTTTCCCAGGGCAGCTGAATCCCTGCAGATTCAGCTGGGGTCAAAGGCAGGATGAGGTTTTATCCCCAGGGATGCAAACGACTTCAGGATATTGCTCAGCACCTTTATTAAGGCCAATGTGGCCCTCTCAGAAAGCAGAGTGAAATCAGGCTAATGCTGATTCCCTTAATCCCCCCGTGCTCTAATCCTGCCCCAAACTCCGGGATCTCTCCCGTTCCCCAGCAGAGATCCAGGAGCAAGGGCTGATCCCAGCCTCCCCCAGCCTGAGAGCACTGCTGGCTTTGGGGGCTGCATCCCCCCGAGGTGTGGGAGGTGCTCAGAGGGGTGGGATGAGGCTGAGCTCCCCGTGGATCAGGGCTAGGAGGCTGCTCCAGGATGGGATGAGGCAAGAGCAGGGTTTATTTATTCCCTGTGAAATAAATCATGGAATCACAGAGAGGTTTGGGTTGGAAGGGAACTTAAAGCTCATCTCATTCCATCCCTGTCATAGGCAGGGACACCTCCCACTACCCCAGATTGCTCCAACCCTCTCCAGCCTGGCCTTGGACACTTCCAGACCCTTATTCATGCCAGGGGAACACCTTGCAGGCCCCAAGTGATGCCCTGAGCAGGAAATAATACCTTTGGAGTGATCATCTTCTTGTGGAAATCAGCAAAATGAGGGGCCTTGCTCTGGCTGTTCACTCATTCATGAAAATTCATGATGCTCTGCTGTGTGCTGAGAGTGAGTGGAACCTCTTCAGGGAATAATGTTGGGAAAGCAGTGGCTGTTCTTAGGGAACGCTCATGCATCCAATGCAATTTTTAAGGATTTTTGATGCAAAGGCCAGAATCTGTCTTTGAAAAGCCAATGTCAAGCCCCAAAATATAAAAATTTGCCTTTCAAGTTTTATTTTCTGCCAGCTCCCAAATTTTTTTTTTGTTAAAAATACTTTAATTGTGAGTCAAACAGCTGAATCCAGGGGCAAATGACCATCGAGACCCTCTTGTAACTCCTGCAAACTCCTGCAAAAAAATCCTTTCTTGCTCAGGAGTTCAATCAATGCCAAAACCAGACCCAAAGAGACAAAAAATCTCACAAGGCAGATGCTAAACCCCAGTGTTCACCCCTAAAAGACCATCCCCAAGCTCACCCTGCCCAGCTCCTCCATCTCCAAGTCATGCCTACTTTAATACAGCTCATTCATCTACGTCAGCGTTACCTGACTCAAAGCATTCAAAATTCATCAGGATCATTTTAAAATCGAGGCATTTTTAAACAGAAGGCATTTTTAGCTCTTGTCTGCTGCTTCCCAAGCCTGGAAGAATGACTTTTCTGCAATAGCCTGGGTGGAAACCTTGCTTCCAAACTGAAGCTGAAAATCTTGCAAAATCACATGATTCCACAAGCTGGAGCTTCTAAAGGGAAAAAAAAAAAAATTGTTCAGCTCCAGGAGCAGATGTCACCCAACCACGAGGAGCCCCATGGGATATCAAATCACATGCAAATATCCTGAGATTTGCATTCAAAGCCATGAGAACCCACCCCAGTGAAATGACATGAACACTGTGCTTCAGGGCTGAAGTCAGCCTCTGGTGAGGGTCAGGGAGAGGGGCTTGATGGGCTCCCCAAGGCTGGGGTCCTGCACAATTCCCTGGAGAATCTCAGCCTGGATAAAAGACTCGGGAAGATGGAGTGAGGGTCTGAGGCCTGTCTGGCAATTTCTGTCTCATGTTCTTTTCTCCGAGGTCAAAATCCTTCTTCCTCTGTCCTGAGCTGTACCTGAAACTAAGCAGCATGTTCCAGTGAGAGAAGTAATTACCATGAGTTCATAGCATTTATTTTTAATGAGGCTGGTCAGAATCTTCATTTAGTATTTTGATTCATTTTTCTGTGCTCGGCAGCTCCTGACGTCTCCGGTTTTGCTCTCCTAGAACCACTGCAAGCAGCTTCTAGACCCAACCCAGACAGTGAGATGCTCCATCACCAAAATCTTGACTTTTTAAATTGATTATCAGGCTCTGAGGGGTTGTTAGGAGCAGCTCTGGCTGTGTCTGGGTGCTGCAGGAACGGGAGGATCGAGGATCAGGGCGCTCTCTTGTATTTGCTTGTTTCCGCCCACTGTTTAAAGTGCATCAACAATTCCTTCCCGGCAGCAAAACAAGGCAAGAGCTGGTACTTTTAAGGTAATTCTGACATCTGTGCTATGAATAGATCCTGAGGGAAATTTGCCCTCGCTCGTGGGTTCCCTGTGCAGGAGCTCAGGGGAAGGCCGGGCTGGGGAGAGGCACCAGGCCGCTCCAGGCACCAGGCCGCAGCCATTGTGGAATCTGGGAATGGTTTGGCTTGGAATGGGACATCTTTAAGGTCCCTTCCAACCCTCCTGCCTGGTGGTGGTTCATCCCAAAGCACGGCTCTGCTCAGGTGAGGGGATGCAGCCCCTTCCCAGGCAGGCAGGTCCCTCACAGCATTCCTGCTCCCTCCCCCTGGAGCAGCCCTTTATGCTGGCTTTTGGGGAATATTCCAAGCTTTTCCCCCTCCTCAACCACTCCCCAGGCATTTGGTCGGTAGCTCCTGGTGCACCTGCTAAGAGAGGTGTCACCAGTGCCACTGCAGGGTTGGGAAAGTGGGACATGGAGCAGGACAGGCTGGCAGGGCCCCACCCCGGCAGCTCCCAGCGCTCCGCTTCCCTCTCCCCACGGCAGGAATATTTCCCAGCCCGGGCCAAGAAAACCCACTTGCCTACTCAGCCAGTGCTAACAATGCAAACACTAATTATATTTCCCTCACCTATCAAAGGATGATTCATTTTAGGTGAGTGGGCACGGAGATTACACAAGATGAACACCACCATGCGACCGCCCGGCCCTGTCGGGGTAGCCCTCCCGCGAAACAAGGATTTAGGGAGCGTGGGACATTCAGGATGGGGAGAGGACTGGCAACAGGATGAGGCTGGTTCCCAGCAGACACCCCCAGCCTGTCCCATTCCCTCAGGCATGCTGGGCATTGGGTGCCCAGGATGGGGTTGGTCCAATCCCAGAGCCCCTGTCTGGTTTAGGATCCCAGTTGTTCATCTGGGAAGAGGTGGAAGGAGGAGGAAAACAGCATTGCTAGGGATGGAAAGGGCAAAAACAGACTGGGGGCTTCCTTCAGCCACCCCACCTCACCCACCCTCACAGCCACGATGGTTTCAGCAGCTCAACCCAAACCCAACGCAGAGGATTCCCATGGGAAGTCTGGAGCTGCAACTCCAGCTGTCCCCGGGGTGAAATCACTGAGCATCCCCAAAGTATCCGAGGCAGGAAGCAGCTGTGATGTCTCCTGATCTCCAGACTTAATCAGAAGAGGGTCTCCAACCCTCTGCCCCAGGTCCCCCAGCTCCACTGCCAGCAGCCCCAGCCCCACACAGGCGCTGATCCAGGTGGATGCAGCCCCTTTCACCTGGAGCAAGGGAGCAATTCCTGCTCCCACTCCAGAGCTGGGGTGAATCAGACAAGTGCTTCAACTCCAGCACCGCCCGAAGCAATCCTTGGGAGCCTGCTTTATGTAATATCAGGCGCTCTGGAGGGGGGCAGGAGGTTTTTTGGCAGGAAGATGAGGCTGTATCAGCAGTGCTGGGGATGTCTGAGTGAGTGAGGCCAGGGGGACAGCAGGACGGCGCAGAGGCCGCGTGTCGGCCGTGCCGGGGACGCTCGGCGACGCGTGGGCTCCTGGGAGAGCAGCACGGCTCCCTGGGCTGCTCTGGGCTCTGTGTGGATGGACACGAATCCCCCGGGCTGGGGGAGCAGGATTTGCTCTCCCCGGGGGTCAGGGAGCGCGTGGGAAGGGCGTGGGGGGCTGGTCGGCGTGGGGGGACGGGCGTGGGGCACGCGGCGTGTGCGGCGTGGGAGGTGTGAGCTCGGCAAGCTGCGCGTGGGGGCAGCGCTGCCTGCGCCGGCTGCGGGGCTGGCGGGAGCCCCCGGGCCACCAGGAGCCACCCC
>VZRH01005215.1:419284-437781 GCA_013397555.1 Urocynchramus pylzowi
AAAAAAAAAAAAAGATTGTTCCACATTTATCCTCACTCCAGCAGGTGAGGGTGGATTTCTCACTGCACCAGGCAGGGGCCTTCATGGCTTGATTCTATTTGTTATGTGCAAATGAAGTAAAGCTTAAAGCAGTCATATATAAAAATCTATATATTTACTTGCCACTTTAAAAGGTTCTGTTTCCCAAATCAGAAAATAATTACAAGTCAGATCAATTCAGAGAAGGACTTTAAGTGAAACATGTGTTGAAAAGGGAAAAACCTTTAAGAATATTTTATCCAAAAAGCAGCAACACAAACAGGAATCTTTGTTAAAATAACCAACACCACTTGGAAAGGAAGGGAAAGGGCTGCCAAGACTGACACACAAAATATAAACACACAAAAGGAAGAAAAGGGAAACTGGTTGTAATTAATAAACCTCAGAAGCTGGGGAAATTAAAGACAGGAGGATATTTTCCATGAGTTTTGAGCAGTGGGGTGATCCTACATGGAAATGGGAGGTTTATCAATGACACAGAAAAGGCAGGAGTGCTCAGTGAGGGATTTTGTTGGTATTTGGTGGGAAAAAAGACAACATGCTAAGGAAATACTTTCCAGGAGTGCCCAGGAGCATCCAGCTGACAGAGCTCAGTGTTTTTAAACCAGCACATCCAAATATCTTGGGAGGGTTGTGAAGGAGGTGGCCAAGGAGCTGCTAATGGTGGTTTCCAGGAGGTCTTGGAAGAGCCACTGGAAGTGCCAGAGGACTGGGAAAGCTCAGAAAAAGCCAGCACCACATTCCAAGGGGGACAGGACATCATGGGATTGAAATGTTTAAGGCTGGGAGGTTTCTTAGACAATTACAGGAACCACAAAGGCTGAGCTGGTGATTAGAAGAGGGTGGTATAATTGGTAATTAGAGAGGTGGTGCAAGGAGAGGCAAAGAGGAGTCTGAGGGAAAAGGCAGAGCAGAGCTCTGGCTTTCACCTGCAGGGTGGTGGGGGTGTGAGGTAGAGATAACCACACCATGGAATTCCTCAGCCTTCCACACTGCCCTGGGCTCGGTCCCTGCCATGGATGGATTGGGAAAAATACCAAATCAACAGGGCCTGCATTAAATAAATTAAACTGCCAAAGTGAGAGGGCTCAAGGTTCAGCTGTAAACAGGGAGGGAGCAGGGCAGCTCTGGGATGGAGGGACAGGACGAGGGGGAGTGGTCTTAAACTCAAAGAGGAGATGTTTAGATCTGATATTAGGAGGAAATTCTCCCTGTGAGGGTGGGCAGGCCCTGGCACAGGGATCCCCTGGATCCCTGGCAGTGCCCAAGGCCAGGTTGGAACATCCTGGGACAGTGGAAGGTGTCCCTGCCATGGCAGGGGGTGGGACTGGATTGTTTTATTATCCCTTCTAACCCAAGCAATTCCATGATTCCAGCATCCTGCCTGTGCCACCTGCATGGAGGCAAAGGCTGGGGCTCAGAGCAGGCAGGAAGAAAAAGGAGGGGTTTACTCCCTACCTCCAGCTCAGAGCCCTGCACAGTGGGACTCCCCAAAAACCCCTTCTGTGGCAGCACAGGAGGAGGCAGTGGTGGCTGTGGAATCCTGCAGCAGCTGCAGGGATGAGAAGCCCTCTGAGATGGGCTCAAACTTGACACAGGTACAGATGTTTTTGAATAAACAGGGTACCTCCCTCCCTGGCTTGTAACCTTTCTGAGGACTGCTCACCTTCCACTCCACTCCTGGGATTAAACAGGTGGTGCAGCCATCACCAAGCACAAGAGCCAAAATATTCCCAAGCTCTCCCAACATTAGATTGAAAGGTGCAGCTTTGGAAAGCAGAATGATTTTCATTTTTCCTTTCTGCTCCATCCCTCCCCCAGTGAATTGAATTCCAGGAGTGTAGCATCACCTGATGTTGCCCCTAACTTTTCCTTTCTTCACTTGGTCTCTGGCTAAATTACCCCCAAAACCAATTAAAGCCCAGAATGATATTGCAGCGAGCAGAAGTGCTGCTAATCTTCCGGAAGATTGGAATTTATGGAAGTGATTGAAATGGTGGGAAATTACATTACTTGGACGAGGTCAGCCTTGGAGTTGTAAGTAGCATTTTTCTTTTTTAATATGTGGCTGCTTCAATGCTAATAATCTCACAGGTCAGGAGAAGCCAAGACCTGGGTTAACCAGAAAGGAAAACTCCTGCATGTCCTTGGGTTTTTCTGCAGGGTTGTGTGAAGAGCTGAGGAGAAAAGGATGAAATGTTTGGCACTGAGCAGCAACCCTGCGAGGGGAAATGGGTTTGCAGGGAGAGGAAGGATGGGGCTGGATAATGGGCATGTTCCAGGCATGTGGGCTGTAAATGACCTCAGTTGTGGTCATGGGCTGAGTGCACTCCCTGGTCACTGCCTGTATCGCATTAACCTGCTGCACACAGGACGTGCCTGTTTATCCTGCCAATTACTGCCAATCTAATCAGCTTCAGCCGGGTAAAAATAGAGCCAGTTTCCGTGTGGAAATCAAGAGGCACAAAAACAGCAGCAAAGAAGCTGATCCTGATCAGCCAAGCACAAGGGAGGGAAAGGTTTGCAGCAGGAAATGGGTTGGGATGGTTTTTCCTTGTGGGCAGGTGGATCTTTTCCCTCAGGGCTGGATTTTCCCCAGCATCCATCAGGCAGCCTGAAGGAAGGAGCTGGGGAGTGTGGGAATCAATCCCAGGCAGGCTGAGAGCTCCTCAGAGCATGGATGTGCTTTCAGAAGAGAAGGAACAGGGCTGGAACCAGCTGGAAGGGACACACGAGGGGAGGTTGATGCATGGAATACAATCCTGGAATGGTTTGGGTGGGAAGGGACCTTAAATCCCATCCTATCCCACCCCTGCCATGGGCAGGGACACCTTCCACTGTCCCAGGTTGCTCCAAGCCCCATTGTCCACCCTGGACATTTGCAGGGATCCAGGGGCAGCCACAGCTTCTCTGGTCTCACCATCCTCACAGAGTCCTTTCCTAAAATCTGATCTAAACCTGCTCTCTGTCAGCTAAAAGGCATTCCATGATGATGGAGGGAGGGATGGAGGGATGGAGGGATGGATGGATGGAGGGATGGAGGGATGGATGATGGATTTGAGTTCCTGTGTGCTGTGGAACACCCCCAGCAGCTGTGTTCAATAAGATCAAGCTGCTGTCCCGTGTAAGGGGCTGTGAAGGAGGTATCAGCCAAGGAGAAGAGGAGCAGGACATGGCTCTGCAGGTGGTGGGATCCCATCCTCCTTCCCTCCATCCCTCTCTCATGTTTGCTGAGGGACAGAGGTAGATTTTTTGTGATCTTGGAAGGTGAAAAATAAAACCAAGAGAAAACAATGGGATTTCCCCCCAACACACTTCATTCACCCTTTTACTTTTTACTGGATCACCCAACAAAAAATGAGTGTTGAGCTGTTTGTCCAGAATAAACCACAGATCCATCTCAAGGAGGACACAGGCAGTGGCCCTTCTTTGCCCTTCTCATCCCAGCTGGAAAATCCCCTTATTTGCAGGGACATGGTTTCCCCAGCCACCCCCATCCCCCTGGATTTTCCACCCTCCTCACCTGCCTGGAGCTCTGGGACACCCCTTGGCAGGGCACAAACCCCCAAGTGACCCATTTCCCACAGCTGAAAGATGCCTGTGAATAAACCTGAGGCAGGCAGGCTTACCCAAACCAAAGAGGGCCTTCACTTCAAGGCTCAGAATTCTCTGTCTGAGCCCGAGGAGCGGGAACGCTGCCGATAATTAAGGGACATCTGTCACCCGCGTGTTCCTGCTGGGATTGTCAGGAAATGCTGACATCATGTGAGGAGAAGAAACCTGCTTTGGAGCAGGCCTTGGCATGCTGGCTTCCAGCTCCAGCCCTGCCACGGGCAAAGGCTGCTCCTGCCCGGGGCTGGGAAGGGCTGGAGGAGCTGGGGTGGGGCTCATCCTGCTCTCCCAGGAAGGGACACATCCCAAAGCTTTGCCAAATCTGGAGAAAAAGCCATTTCTGCTCCCTCTGTCCCACCTCAGCCTTAAGACAGGGTTCAAGCTGCATGAGGTTAAAAAATAAACAACTTGGAGGGTATATTTTTTTGCTTTGAGGGCATTTGGGGTATTTCCTGCCAAGAGCTTGGGGTTTTTTCTGGCTTAACAGATACAGGAAGTTGGGTCTTTTTAAATTCTGAGCTTTTATAATCCAGAGAAGTTGAGGTTGTGGCTGCCCCTGGATCCCTGGCAGTGTCCAAGGCCAGGCTGGACTGGGCTTGGAGCAACCTGGGATAGTGGAAGGTGTCCCTGCCCACGGCAGGGGTAAAATGGGATCTTTAAGGTCCCTTCCCACCCAAACCATTCCAGGATTCTGTGATCCCTAAGAACTCCTGGACTGTGGGAGCTGGGATTTACAAGTATTGGCCAAATGGATTTTTGGGGTTTTTTGAAAAATTATTTCCTCAAGCCCCCAGTGGGTTGAATGCTCAAATGTGACATCACTGATGGGGAAAGTGAGGCAGGGACCAAGGACACACTCACTCCTCTGGTCTAACCCTTTGCAAAAGGTGCTGCTCCGACCCTTGGGATTAGAATCTGCTCTCAGAGGAAGAAATAAACCTCAACCAAGTATTCTGGCACCTGATGAGAAAGCAGAGCTCCCGCTCTCAGTTTAATGGAGCTGCTGATGGACAAATTCCTGTGTGAATAATGAATGTTTGGAAATGCTTTGAGCACTGTAAATGCGAAGGACACTGTGATTTCCCTGGGCTCTGAAAGCCAGTGGCAGAAGTTCCCAGAATTGTTTGGACTGTAGCAATAGGGATTTATAATTCATAACAAAGAAGAAATGTGTCTCAGTGAACCATGAAGACACAGCGACGTAAAAAAGTTGATGTTACTCATATTCTTTTCTTATGAAATTCTGTCACACAAGAGTGGTCAAGGTTCTTCTTTTCTGGGCAGATAAATACCTATGGAAGGATTTATTCCATATTTGATGTAGGTTTTCAAACAAGGATTCCTTCTTGCAGCCTGTTTTGTAAGGATTTAAACAGATGCACACTTCAATTTGGAATATCATGTCTAGGCTATCCAAACATGAGAAATTCCTTTGCTTCCCAAAAGCCAGAGCAGAAAGTTATCCTACACATTTCATGCATTGGGTTTAAAGGAAAAAAAAAAAAAAAAAAAAAAAAGAAAAAAAAAAAGAAAAAGAAAAAAAGCAAAGCACAAAACAAACCCTCAGAAAATTCCAAGGCAGATTCACAGGGTTTCAAGATCTGCTTAAGGAATCAGCAAGCAGGATTCAGGAGCAGTTAATAACAGACTGTATTACATGGCACTATTAACATGGGATAATCCAGGAGGAAAAGAAAGGGTGAGGGATAAAGGAATGTCACCCTACAACAGTGAGACCTTCAGAAATCAAGGCACGAGAATTCTAAACCAGATTAACTCGGCTGTCACTGTCAGGCACCAGCACGGGCACAAAGCAGGAGCAGCAGGGATGGGAAGAGGAGGGTATTTGGATTTTCCCTGGGATGAGATGCACACCTTGGTCCTGCTGAAGCAAAGGAGCCCAGGTGCTGACAAATCCCAGTGGAAACCGTTCTGAAGTGAAGGAACTTTGGGATTTGGACTGAAACTCCTCCCAGACATGATGGGATGAATGGAGCTCCCTGAAAAGAGCAGAGCTGGAGGCTGCATTCCCTGTCCTCATTCACCTCTTACCCAGCCTCATTTCCAGCCAGGAATACAATCTTCCCTGGGCTTCCACCTCCCAGAGAACTTCTACTCACAACCACCCCAAGCTCCTCTTTTACCCTCTGCTCATATTTCCCAGTATTGCTCAAGCCTTCCCTTCAAACTTCCTTCATGGTTTGACAGGATTTTCAAGACCCTGTCTGTGAATTTTGGCTGGTTCATTCTGGAGATCTCAGGGTAAAAGCTGAGATGCCAAATGAAAACCTCCTCCAATTTGTCACTTACCTTGAATGCCCATCTTCATCAGGAGACAGGGGCACACAAAGGGTATGAAATTCTAAAGTAAGGGGCCCAAGTCAAACTTTGGAGTGAAAAGCCTCCAGGTTATTTGTTGAAAGAGCAAATTTGGAAGGAACTGGCTTTCAATCTGCATGCAAGCACCCAAGTGATTAGCAGAGCTGCTGAGCACTCAGATTTGGCCTTCAGCTCTAGATTTATCGACCCTGAGTGCTCACACAGAGCTCTGGAGTGCTGCAGAGCAGCCTCTGCTCCTCCTGACGTGCTGGCAGCACCCAGCCCCGACACCATCCATCCCTAAATCTCTGTACAAGTCTCCAAAATTCCTGTGGGGAAGAGGGACACATCCCAAAATGGGAAAATCACATCCTGGGGAAAAGCAGAACCATCTGAAATGAAACCCTGGCCCAGCTGAAGTCAATGAAAGCTTGAACAGGGCTGAAGTCTCGCTCTGTCTGCAACAGGATCCTGCTCCAGTGTCCCAAAAAAACCTCCTTAAACAAGAGCAGGCTGCCCGTGGCTCTCATCAGTCTCAAGGACTTCCTATGTTTATTTTCTTGGCCCAGCCCCAGCTTTGCCAGTTGCTGCTCCATGCACTCTGCTGGCCTGTGCTCCCTCCCATGTCCTCACAAGTCCTGGCTTCCCTTCCCATCCCAAACTGCTCAGCTCTGCCACTCCGAGCCCTGATCCCACCCCATCCTCCTCCTCAGATACCTCTGGTTTATATTTACTCCCCAGAATGCTTTGGGATCATTTTGGGAAGACAGACTCTCCAGCAGTGGAAGATGAGACCATCCCTTGGTGGCTCTTCCCAAGAGGATGTGGCTGCAGCCCTGGATCCTGCTATTCCCGTCCTCAGGGTGCTCACAGGGATCAGGCACCACACACCTGGGGACAGACAGGGCTTCTTCTTGTCCCTTGGCCACAGCAGCAAGGAAACAGCCAGGGATGGGCAGGTCATGGTCTGTCCAAGCTCCACATGTGATCCACTAAATCCCTCCTTGTGACACCAGGGAGGCCACCAGGATGAGAATGGTGGCCACAGACAACACCAGCACTCAGTCAAGCGTGGTTTTATTGCTGTCCCAGATGAGTCTCTTGCTCCTTTTCCATCCCTGGTTTTCTGTCTGTCAGCCAGAAATAATTGCCAACACATGATCCTGACTTTTGGGTTCAGTAGCACAAGATTCCTCCAAAAAGCAGGGAAAGAGGTGGCTGTGTGCTGGCCAGAGCCCTCACCCACCTGGTCAGGACACTGCTGCTCCTGCTTTGCCCTGAACTCCCAGTCAGGAGAGTGAGCTCAGTCCTGCTGGTGTGGCTCAGGGTCAGCCCTTCGTCCCATCTGCTCTGGATCACCCACTGTGACCTGGGACAGGAGCAGACGGCTCCAAACCTGAGCCACGTTGGCTGAAATCCACAGGAAAAGCTGTCAGGATGTGCTGCAGAGTCAGGCAGAGCTGGCTTTTGGGATCTAGCCACGTTCCCTTCCCCTCCCTCACTGCTAGCACCTGTAGCTTTCCAGACACTCAGCCCAGGAAGGTTCCTATCCCCTCATTTACCAGAAATCCACGTGCTCCAAAAGATCCCACGCTGGACAGGCAGGTGGGGAAAGGGATGCACGGGGATGGATGTGCCCAGAGGCAGGGCAGGGACACAGATATCTCATCATTTAGGGATTCATCTCATTTTTCCCCTGTGCCAGCAGCAGTGTCCCCCTGCAGCTGCAGCACAGAGGAACCGCTCTGCACACTGCTGGAGGGACAGGGAATGGCTTCCCACTGCCAGAGGGAGGGCTGGATGGGATATTGGGGAGGAATTCCTCCCTGGGAGGGTGCTGAGACCCTGGCACAGTTGTCCAGAGAAGCTGTGGCTGCCCCTGGATCCATGGCAGTGCCCAAGGCCAGGCTGGATGGGGCTTGGAGCAGCCTGGGACAGGGGAAGGTGTCCCTGCCATGGCAGGGGGTGAATGAGGTGAGCTCTGCAGTCCCTTCCAAGCCAAACCATTTCTATGATTTGTGATTTCAGTGATTCTATGACTGACTTGTGATTTGTGGTTTCAGTGATTCTATGATTGATCGCAATAATTTCACCAACCCTGCCACAAAATTACAGAACTTTGTTTTTCCAAAGCTTCAAAACCAAGCAAGACACTTTTAAATCTGCTGTGCCTGCTGCAAACAGCCCAGATCTGAGGATATTCTGCTCCTCCAAAAGGGCTTCTCTGGAATGGAGAAGAAAATCCATTAGATAAGAGTAGAAAAATGGGCCCATTCTTTACTGTCTGTCCTCACCACTACACCTTGAGCACAACCAGTGACAGCCATACAAACTATGGTTTTCCACCAGAACCACCAGGTTTTTTTTTTTTGTGGTTTGTTTGTTTGTTTATTTTGGGTTTGTTCTTTTTTTTTTTTTTTGTTTTTTTGTGTGTTTTTTTTTGTTTGGTTGGTTTTTTGTTTTGTTTTGTTTTGTGTGGTTTTTTGGTTGGTTGGTTGGTTTTTTTGGGGGTTTTTTTTTTGGTTTTTTTTGGGTTTTGTTTTTTTTTTTTTTTTTATGAGGATTTCCTATTCACATCCAAACAGTGCCCAGAACCCCCTGGGAATGTTGAGATCTCCTGCTCTCCACATCCACTTCTTGAAAACACATCTCTGCCTGCAAAATACCCCCAGTGCAGCTTGGACAATGCTTCCAATCACACGGTGGGATGTTTGGAAATACCCTGTGCGAATCCAAGGGTTGGACTTGATGATCCTTTTTGTGTTCCTCCCAGCTCAGAGCATTCTGTCATTCCACGCTTCTACTTTAGAAAGGGCAGGGCAAGGGCACGGTCCAAAAATGAGTATGGATTTGCCCAGCCCCGAAATACACGGCTCAAAGTTGTGTTTTCCACGATTCCTGGCCTCTGGAGCAACAGTAGGTTCCTGGCACCCTCTAATGGAAAAGCTCCGTCACTGAATCACCGTCTCGGGCTGCGACTCTTGGCTCCTGCCTTTCTATTTTTAATCCAATATCACAGGAATAACTCCGAGCCAGGCACGATACACGGCGTGCCAGGAAGGACCTGGGGAACGTGCAGAACAAATGTCAGGGCTGCTCTTGGGGAAGGAGAGGCTGCCTGGTGCTCGCCCCCGACGCCGGGAATCCAGCACGCCCAGGGATCGCTGCTTTACTTATGGAAATGCAAGGGAAGAGCTCATCAGCGCTGACATTTGGGCCTTGTTTGTGAATTTAAGGCACATGCTCGGGGGTTGATCTTGTTACATTGACTGTGCTTCCCTCTTCCCCCTCCTCTCCCTCGGCTGTATTGTTAGGGTGGAATTTTCTAGGATATTTCTCCAAGTTTGGTGTCTTGGAAGAAGCTCAAATCTCAGGTCGGACTTGGCTCTGGAGCTGTTTGTAAACAGAATTCCTGGTTGAATTATAAGGTGTTTTTAAAGCTAGAAAGGGACACCCATAGCCAGGGAAGCTCTCCAAGGATTTGTCCCCAGCTGGGGGGGACACCTGACATTTAGAGGCACAGAAAAAGCCGGGGTGGTGCCAAGCACAGGGTTCCTGTCAGCCTCCAACATCTCACAGCCAGGCAAAGGGGGCAGGACACTGCAGCTTTTGGCTTCTAGCAGGAGCTGGGATCCAGTCTGGGGATCCCTAAGAATTGGATTTTCCATAGGTGGCTCAGTGAGATCCCTGTCCAGGTGAAACATGGAATTTCTACTGAGTGAGAGTCTGCCCCTTGCTGAGCTGCCAGAGGAGGAGCAGGGTAGGAAGCAGGACCAGCCCATCAATCTCACCCTTGTCCTTTACACTCTACACCCAGAGACAAATAAAATCATTTAAATAACCATTTAGTACAGGAAAATCCAATTTCCAGCAAACGCTGCTCCATGCCAGTCTCAAAGCTGTGGAGAGGAGCTCGGAATCCTCGGAGAGGGGCTCTTCATCAGGACACAGGGAATGGCTTCAAAATGAGAGAGAGCAGGGCTAGATGGGATATTGGGAAGGAATTGTTCCCTGGGAGGGTGGGCAGGCCCTGGCACAGGTGCCCAGAGCAGCTGTGGCTGCCCCTGGATCCCTGGCAGTGCCCAAGGCCAGGCTGGAGCACCCTGGGCTAGTGGAAGGTGTCCCTGCCCATGGCAGGGGGTGGAATGGGATGAATTTCAAGGTCCTTTCCCACCCAAACCATTCAATGGTTGGCTGCAGTGTGCAGGAGGTTCCAGCTCATCAGGTGGCATTCCCCTTGGGAAAAGGCTGCCTAAAAACAACAAAAGCTAAAGAAGAAAGCAAACAGCCCAGAGCCTGGCAAACGTGCCACTGGTGACACCGAGAGCTTGACACTCCCATGGCTACCTGTGCATCTTCTGCCTCACAACAGAGAGCAAAAACCAGGCTGTGATGTGCCAGACCATAAAAAACCAGAGGACCAGTATTCCCAGTATCCCCTGAGGGTTACCTGAGCCCCTCAGGTGAATTTTACCTGTAAGTTTAAGGCATGGTTGAACACAGACCTCTGGAAGTGAAAGCCAGTTCCGAAATTCAGCAGGTCCCTTCTCAAATCCCTTCAAAACCCTTTTACTTTTAGAATCCCAGTTTCCACAGCAACAAGACACACAGCTCTCTGCGGAGTTTAGGGCTATAAATAACCCCAAGATCTATAGTTGTGATATTAGCTATGAGGGCTTTAAAAAAAAAAAAAATTGCATGTGGTAATGAAGGGAAAGGCTCAGCGCTGAAAGGAAACAAATTTAATGAGGAAAAGATGGTTCCTAACTCGGTTTAGAGAGCAGCTTTGAACAAAGGAAAGCTGCTCCTGGTAAGATCCTGCCTTTTCTGAGAGTCAGATTGATTTCAGTTGGATTTTTGGGAGTGGTGCTTTACAATCTCCCTTTTACCTGTGTTGAAATGCTGCGCTGTCTTTAGAAAAGAAGGACAAAATGGCAATTAGGTGTTGTTTTCCCAGCCTTGCTCGTTGAGGGGAAGCAATCAGAAGGTAACACTGAGCCGGGTTTTAGCACAGCCCGACCCCTGCCTGCCACAGCAGCCACTCCATCCCTCTTTGGGAAAAGGATGTCTCCATGTGCTGACTTTAAACACATCCTCCAATCCCAATTGCTCCCCGATCCGGGAGGGAAGCTGCTATTCCTTGGGATGCAGTCAGAGGGCAGGAATTCGGTCTGCTGGCCCCGGAGAAGTGCTGGCCTTCCCCCTTGACATCAGCCTGTAAACAAAGGCACAATCCCACGAGGGAAGATAAATATTGGCCCTGTCTGAAGCAAAAGAGGAAATTAAATAACCATCACATGGCATAAAAACCAGCTCGTCAGGGGAGGGGGGACTGGTGGCTTGGAGCTGGCAGAACAGATTTGTATACAGTAGTGAGGAGGAGGAGATGAGGAAGGAGAAGAAAGGAAACACAAATCAAAGAGTTATTTGGAGTTTCCTCTCTTACAAACAGAAGGTCCATGTTATTCAAGCAGATGCACTGCATGTCACCAGTTTGCTGGTGTTTGTTATTTTAAGGATGGTCTCAGGAAGAAAATAAATTCCACGCCGAGGCTCCTTTATACCCATTTTAGGCAGTCTGTGGAGAGGAGCCCAAAGAGTGGGGTTGTGGAGATTCCTCCAGGCTGAGCTGCTGGTGCATCCTCTGCTCTCTCTCCAGCAGGGAATTTCAGAGAATTGCTGGGAAGGAATCCCACAGCAGCTCCAGCTCGGGGCAGGCTGGGGCAGGAACCCACCAGCAGCACCGTGGGGCTGCATTGCTGCTGCTTCTTCCCAGGGGACACAAAAAACTGGGAGGAAAAAGGTGGCTGGTACAAGATGGACAGGCAAAATCCAGCAAAACATGGAAAAGGGAAGCTTTTCTCTGGCCAGATATTCCCTACACAGTCCTGAGTGGAGACACCTCTGCCTGGGGCTGGGGGGGACAGAGGATTTTTGCAGCAAAAGGGGAATGGTTCATTGAAATGTGATCCCTTCAAGTCCAAGTTGGAACCTGAGCATCCATTGGGATCCCCTCAGGCCTCAGCACCAGCTGGACAAACTCTGTGGATGGTAATCTGCTGTGGTGCCTCTCCAAAAGAATTGATTTTGCAAGCCAGGATAA
Source organism: Urocynchramus pylzowi (assembly GCA_013397555.1). Lineage (NCBI taxonomy): Eukaryota > Metazoa > Chordata > Aves > Passeriformes > Fringillidae > Urocynchramus > Urocynchramus pylzowi. Next base: position 431,358 of record VZRH01005215.1, read on the forward strand.
AGCAGGGAGAACAATGTTGGAGTCCCCATGAGCCACACCAAAATCAGGGTTTGTTTCTCCTGAAGGTGTTGGTTTGTCCATGGGGAGAAAAGGGAGATATAAACCACGTTATTCTGGCCCCCAGCAAGTGGGCTGGTGGAGATCTGTTGGTGTTACACAGGCACAATGAGACAGCTTGGTTTTTTTTTTTCCAACATTGCCACACTCAGAGCTGTAGGAATTTTTGGTGGGAAAGAACCAGCACAAACTATCCATATACAGAAGAAAAAAAAAAATTAAATGCCCCACTGCAATTTCTGGGCTCAGAGTGCAAACATTTAATTCAGCACCTCCTGCCTCAGTGACATTTCTGGATGGATTGTGTTTTCTAAAAGGTTTTCAAGCTTCTCTCCTCCTCTGGATAAAAGCAAAGCAAGAGGAGACATGAAAAACCTTTCCCTTCAGAGAACACATCAGGCACAGGACACGCTGTGGGACTGAGGGAACATTTCTGTCCCTGTGATTAACTGATCACCACGCAGGACATCTCAGAAGCTTTTTTAATAGAAGACACAAAAGATTAGAATCCGTAAGAAATAGTAAAAGGAAAAGAAAACATGAGGCATTGCAGAGGGAGCAGGCACCAGGCCCATCCTCTGAGGGCTCTGTCCTGCTCCCACTGAAATCAAAAAGAGTTTTAGAGTTGGCTGCAGTGGGAACAAGAACAGTCCTTAAGGCACTAATTAGTACAGCTGGCTGAATAATGCATAATGAACAGTTCATTCAGCTAATTTCATCTCTTTTTCTATTCATGACTTGCCTGTGAACCAATCCCAATTTTCTCATTTTGGTTGTCATTCAGGAGCTATTTGTGGGTTTCTTCAGGAAATCATCCCCAGTGTGTGATTCCAGCGTGCATCCCAACATGTAAATATTGGGAATTTGCACAGAAGGGTTCAAGTGTGGGACCTGCAGGTGGGACAGGTGATAGCAGCTCTCTAAAAGTGGGCTGGGAGAGCTGGGGTTGCTCAGTCTGGAGAGGAGAAGGATCCAGGGAGACCTCAGAGCCTCTGCCAGGGCCTGAAGGGGCTCCAGGAGGGACTTTGGACAGGGACATGGAATGGGGGAATGGCTTCCCACTGCCAGAGGGAAGGGACAGATGGGATTTTGGGAGGGAATTGTTCCCTGTGAGAGGGGGCAGGCCCTGGCACAGGTGCCCAGAGCAGCTGTGGCTGCCCCTGGATCCCTGGAAGTGCCCAAGGCCAGGCTGGAGCACCCTAGGCTAGTGGAAGGTGTCCCTGCCCATGGCAGGGGGTGGAATGGGATGAATTTTAAGGTCCTTTCCCACCCAAACCATTGTTTCATTTCTACCCAAGCTGATTTTCTATAACCAACTGCAGCAAGAATTTCAAATGTTGCAGAGAAACACTGAACTTCACACCCACATTCAGCACATGCTTGGGCACTTTCCTTTTCTTCCTCATCCCTTCTCCTCCAGCACTTTAAAAGGATCTAGCTGGTTATTGGAATACTGACCCAAGGCAGTGAGAGAAGGGATAGGATGTGAAAACACCCCAAGGAATGTCACTGGAATATACAAGTAAATACTTCCAGATTTTCCTTTCCAGCTCTGAAGTGTTTTGGCCTTAGCAAGGACTAAATTAACATTGTGTAATGGACCAGGGCTGGAATCAGCCTGGGGGTCACAGAGGACAACTCCATGCTGGGCTGTGCACATCCCTAATTTGGTAAAGTCACCCAAAATGTGACTTTGCTGGGGCAAGATTTAAGTAAAGGAATATTCCAAACAGAAATGCAAAGGAAATCACTGGCCTGTGATGGGGCAGGGGGGGCAGGCTGAGGCATCCTTGTCTCTCCAGGCAGGAGGGGCAGGGAAAGACAGGGAAACCCAGGAGTGCTTCTTTTGCAGCAGCTCCCCAGACACATGCAAGGAGCAAGGGAAGGGAGCTGGGCAGTGGTTTTGGCAGGCAGGCTCTGTGGATTTTCACTCTGAAGGAAGTCCCACAGGGATTTTCTCTCTGAAGGGAAGTCCCACAGGGAACCATGCAAAGCCAGAAGGGCATCCTGGCTTCTGGGGCCAAGGAGGGACGTGCCAGCACTGCTGGAAGGGACACAGGGGACCCACGGGGCAAGGGATGCTCAGGGCTGCTCACGCTTGAATTTTGAAAGGCGACAGATAAAGCAGAGCGTGATTGGGTGGGGATCTTCGCCGAGGGAGAGGCGAACTTCTCTCTTATGCCTCCAGCTGGAAAAAACCCTTGGAAAATCCGTATTTCCAGGCACTGGTGTGCGTGGCGGAGCCATCGGCAGAGGGCAGTGACACTCGCAGGCACAGGCTCATCCCTGGCAGCCTTCAATCCATCCCGCTGCTGCTGCTGTCACAGCAAGGACACCTTCCCCACCCCGCCCAAACCAAACCCGGCTTAATCCTTCAAAATCAAACTCCAAGGGATGCTGCAGACCCGACAGCTGGCCGCTTTTTGGTTTGGTGGTGTGGTTTTTTGGTTTTTTTTTTTTTTTTTTCCCTCTTCCCAAAGCCCACGTGATATTTTTCTCTGCTTCAAAGCTGGGGTTTGTTTGTTTTTTCAAGCCCGAGAGCTCCAATTCCATCATCTGCGTGAAAGCCGACAGGAAATAACCCGTGGGCTCAGAAGTAGTTGAGAGAACATGCAAGGGCAATATTTATCTTCCCCTTCCGTGGGTCGGAGCGCAGACACGCAAGGCTCCTGCTCCTGCCACTCACCGCATCCCGGCAGGAAAGGACAGGGTGGAGCCGCAGGATCAGAGGATTTTGGGGTGGGTTGGGAGAGCTGGGCGTCAGCCAGGGCAGAACGGCAGCGAGGAGAGAGGTTTGGAACAAGGCAGCCAGGATGGGATGAGGGGAGAGGCAGGGGATGATCAGCATCGGGAAATTTGGGAGAGTGCGACAGGGCAAGGAGTGTCTCCAAAGGAGCCGGCAGCTCCGGGGTGAAAGGCACAGAAATCCTGCTTTGAACAGCCAGTTGCTCTGTCAGGTTTTATGTTCTTCCATGTACAGAGTGGGCTTTCAGATTGGATCGTCCTGGGAAGGCAATTCAATCCCAAAAAGAGGGGAAGCTGTTCTGGCACGGGAGCCACCCGAGGGAAGGCTGCCCATCCCAGCTGACTCATACCCCACACAGCAGAGGGTTCATCTCTGGCCTTGAGAGTCATTTGGGTGGAAGGTTTGGGATTTCCAGGCTGGATTTCTGGCAGAAGTGCTAAGATTTAAGCCACATTTAGGAGGTTTAAAATGTCAAACCTGTCATTAAATGGGCAGAAGATTTTGCAAGTGTTGAACAGCCTCCAAAGTCTCCTCAACGTGATGGGGAAAAGCTCTGAGAAGGTCCCCGTGGAGGAGTTCTGTGGGCTGGGAGCACTGGGCACTTGATGGATCTGGGTAACTCAACTGGTCTTTTATCCAGCAGCCTCCCAAATAAATCTCCTCCTTTTCCATGGTAGAGATTCTCATTCCCATTGTCTCTGTGGATGGACACAGAAGTGAATAATCTCCTTTCACGCTGGACTCAGTCACCTGCCTCACACTGAATTATTTCACTTAATTTTCATAGGCTTTTGGCCATTCTGTGTTGCATGGAGTCAAACTCACAGGAAGGAATTATCTGTGATAATGAGGATATGATAAATCAATCCTGTGATAAAGGATTTGGCTACAATGGCTCTGAGGTGCTGCTTGAAGGGAAAGAAGTACTTAAGCCAAGCTCCTTGGTTTAACAGGATTGAGGAAATCCAAACAGGAGAATTCAGACTCTTACAACAGCAGGGAAAACGGAGGTGTTGAAGGACTGGACCCTCTCTCAGTCCTCAGCTGACTGCAACATCCAACAACAGCCTCTGCATGCTCTGAAAACACAAAAAGTGGAAAATTAGTTATTGCTTACTGATTACTCCAGCAAGGAATCTTCCCCAGTTGTGCCAAGCATGCACAAAGAGAATTTTCAGGGAGAGCAGGCAGGAAATGGGATGATCTGGGGATGAAATGAGGAGCCAGTCTGGCGTCCTGTGCTCGCAGGAGGGACAGGGCAGCACAGGCACCCCAGAACGACCTTCACTCCCAACCCACTGCCTGGACAAGTGGTAACACGAGCTCCTACTCAGTTGATTTATCTCCCTGAAAGCAGTTCCTGGCTCTGCCCCTGGACAGCCAGGAATTCTTGGTGACAGAATTATGTCACGCCCCTTTGGGTTTCCTCAGGCTTCACCCAAAGCCACTTCTAATCAGAGAAAAGGCTCCCAGTTCATCTATTACACTTCAGGTTAGGCTTTGTTTCGCTGTCTGGCATCAAAGACAAAAATTTTCTCTCTGTAAACCACAGAATCACTATTTTGCAACAAAATTCTCATTCAAACATTTATTTAGACTCGGTCTTTGACCTGGTTCCCAAGCAGAAAGTTTCAACCTTTTTCACCTTGCTAAAGAAACCTGACTTTGAGCACAGCGTGGTGCTTTCAGGATGGATTAGTGGATAAAGGACGTGCTTTCAGGATGGATAAAAACATCAATATCAGCAGAAAGGCCACCAAAGAACTCATCATACCCATGCCAACGGCCTGGCCCGGGCTAGAACTCAAGGCAGAGCTTTCCTAAGGGACTGAGAGCACTTCCTCTGTTTTCCACACATCCCTTCCTCCCACGGACAATGCCGGGCACGGCAGGAAAAGGAAGCACATATGGTTTGCACTCCACGACGGATCTCTGCAAGGAAAGGACACAGAGAGGCTGTGGGGCTGTCAAGGACCCTCTCACAGCAGGAGTCTGCAACAGAAGCAGGGTTATGTCTCTTTACAATATATGACATTATGCAGCCCCAGTCAGTGTTCTCTGCCTGCTGACTCCTGCATTTCACTGGGACTCCAATGAATGCGGTCGATGGCCCGCGATATTCCACAGGGAAATAAAAAAGGATAAACTACCAGCGTTTGGAATGTTTGTGGTGCAGCAGTTCGTCTTAGCAAGGTGTATAATGAGATTTCCAATAAACCATCACCCAGAGGAACCAGACTTTTTCTCTTCTGTGGTACCGGCACAAGTGGTCGCACAACTCATGTGAGAGCCCATCCCATAAAGATCAACTCGAGGCAAAATGCAATTTTGCCTTTAAAAGCATCAATGTTGGGTCTTTTGTTTATCTGTGGCGCAGCAACGTTGCACTTGTGAAAATAAAACACACGGTCCATCTTCCAAGATTACCATCACATAAAAACCAAGCCTGGATTCATTCGCTGCCTGCCTGGGGCTACATTTAAAAATGTTATTCCTGGCTTGTCCCAGTTAAAGATCTTCACCCGTGCCATTTAACCAGCTGATGTGCAGTCTGGCTACTGGGCTACCACAGCCAAGCAGCCGAGTCCCATGGAAAAACACCACAAAAACCAGAAATTGTGTCCACCCAATGCTGTCCGTGCAAACCTGCAGCCCACAACCCTGCTAGGATATGTGCATTGCTATATCAGCCAGAATAATGATTTAGAATGGAGAGTGGGAATGTGAGGGGCGAAAAAGTGGTCATTTTGAGAGGTCTTTGGTGTCTCTTTTGTTTCCACACTGTATTTAAAGACAATCTGGAGTCAGGTGCCAAACTGGCTGCGGGTTGGGTTGGTGGCGGCTCAGGCAAGCGCCGCTGCCAAAAGCTTTATCGGGGTTTTGGCATCACCAGCCAGCAGCAGCTCAGGCTGCATCCCCGAGGCTCTTTGTCATCCTAAAAACAACGCCTGAGGAAGGAGAGCATCGCAGCCATCCCCTCTTCTACTCCACAGGCTCCTCGGGGCTGGAATGAGGCGCTTTGATGGAAAAGGCAGGGAACGATGCCCACATTGTAAGCAGCAAAGAGCACGGGCAGCACTCGGAGCCGGGGGACAGACTCAAGATGCACCGGCCATGAAGGACAGAATGACAGAAGGTGCAAACACACGATTTGGGATGTCAGGCTGCATCCCGAGGCTCCTCTCCAGCCTGCGAGGAGGACAGGAGCCCTAGGCCCAGACCCGTCAGCTCTGTGGGGTCAGCGGGAGCAGGGCGAGGCACAGCTGTGCCCGGAGCGGGGTCAGTGGGAGCAGGGTGAGGCACAGCTGTGGCCGGAGCGGGGTCAGCGGGAGCAGGGCGAGGCACAGCTGTGGTCGGAGCGGGGTCAGCGCCCCTCAGAGCCCCCCGGGGCAGCGCCGGCCGCAGCCGCGAAACCTCCGCACCCGCGGGCGCCCTCACACAAAAGGCGCTCCTTCCCGCCCCTCTCCTATTTAAAGGCTCCTCGACCAATTAGCGCCAGGGGCGCGGCTAAACTGGGAGGATTGACAAGCCCCCAAGACCCCGCTCCGAAGAGCGCGGAAGGGGGCGGGGAGAAGCGGCCGCAGCCAATCGCCATGGGCGGGCTGGCGGCTCGGCCAATCG
>VZRH01005215.1:437966-496009 GCA_013397555.1 Urocynchramus pylzowi
CTGGCGGCTCGGCCAATCGGCGGCGCGGGGGGCGTGTCCCGCCGCGGGGTCAGGCCGGGAGCGAAGGCGCCCGTCGCTCCCTGTTCCTCCCGCTCCGCTCGCGGCCGAGCCTCCTCACCGCGGGATCCCTCCGCCTGCGCGCAGCGGCCGGCGGGGNCCAGGCCGGGTGTGCGAGCCCCGGCCGGGGCGTGCTCGGCGCGGGGCACCATGGTGGAGAAGCGGTGCCCGCGGCTGCAGCGGGACGGCGTGTACCGCTGGTTCTCCGAGCTGCCCTCCCCGCAGCGCGTGGAGTTCCTGTGCGGCCTCCTGGACCTGTGCATCCCGCTGGAGCTGCGCTTCCTGGGCGCCTGCCTGGAGGACCTGGCCCGCAAGGATTATCACTCCCTGCGCGACTCCGAGATCAAGGCCAACAACCCCGCCGACCTGGGCAGCCTCACCAACCTGACGGACGAGGTGGTGCGCAGCAAACTGCTGGTGTCCCTCGCCCTGCTCGGCTCTGCCCACCGGGAGGCCGCCGGGGTCCTGTTCCGCACCCTCACCCACATCGACTCGGTCATCAACAACTACGGGCTGCAGCTCAACGAGGGCCGCACGGGGGATGAGTTCCTGTTGCTCTTCACCATGGCATCCAACCACCCGGCGTTCAGCTTCCACCAGAAGCAGGTGCTGAGGCAGGAGCTCACCCAGATCCAGAGTCTCATGGCCAGCACCAGCAAGAATCCCAGCACCTCTACCCTCAACACCATGGCAACCTATCCTGGCTGCCATAAGGTGGGTATCCTGCTTTTTGCGCGCTGGAATGGCACCGGGCTGGGTCTTCGGCTCTCATTTTAAACCGTGCTTTAGCACAGTGGTAAATGGCAGCTACAGAGGCAGGCTGTTTGTTGATGATGGGGACGGTCAGCTAAGGGCACAAGGAGAGGATGGATGGAGTTTTTACGAGCTTGTGACATTTAAATGAGAAGGGGTTCACGAGCAGATCACCAGCAGCAATAGCAGCCTTCCCTGATTGCTTCTCAGAGCATCTGCTGGGGGAACAGTCCTGTCAGCTGCGTGGAAAACCGGTGATTTGGGAAGGGGAATAAAAGCATCTCTAGATAAAAGCATCTGTTTGAAAGTTCCCCCTGGAAAAACTCGGAAAGGAGGAGTAGCTGTCCAGTGTCCAGAGCATCTTGGTGAGACTGGGTTTTGTTTAGACGGATGTGATGGCAAACATTTGGAGTTGTTGGTGTTAAGCTCAAAGAAATGTTGTCATTTTCTGCATCCCTCGGGTATTGATCCTGGTGTCGGGGTTCACCGACATTAACTTGCTGTTCTTTCGTTTAGTTGCCAGCAGTTAGGCCAGACAGGAAAGGTTTTAGATGTGCTGGAAGTCATTGGATATGTGATTGCTTAATTGCTCTCAGCCCAAATTAGGGAGTCAAAGTGTCTTTGTGCCTGATTTTAACCCGCTTGGAAGTTCAATCTAAGCACCAGCTTAGAGGGGGCTTGTGAGAAGTTAACAGGCTGCAGCCTTTGAGGATGAGTGGATGATGTGTTACCCTGCTCTTGGGAAAGGTGGGGAATGCCTAAAAGCTGTGAAAACCCCTGTATTGGAGTAATATCCTAAACAAAGCTGTTTCTCAGGGCTCAGTAGAGATTTCTCTAAGTTGAGTGTTGAATTCCAGACTGAGACAGAAATCTGTGCACAGTCTTGCCCCGAATACAAATTCCTTTCCAATTTCATGTTTCTTTAAACACCTCTGCTTTGTAAAATTGAGATGTGTTCAACTTCATATTTTCCTTATTCCTCCCTTTCTATCTTGTTCCTAATCTCCTGTAGTAAGGGGGAAAGAAGAAGATATGGGAGAGCCTCTTGATTCAGCTGAAACCTCCATGTGGATAAAATATAGCTGGAAAGAATATCTCACAGAGGATGTAGAAGGGTATAATTCAAACCAGAAAAAAGCTTATTTTCAGATACTTCACTACTTGCAGCCTCCCTTATTCAAATGATGCAGCGACCCTGGTTTGGAAAGGAAACTCTGTAAATCATATCCAAGTTCCCCCAAAATAAGACAAGCAAAAAAAAAAATATAAAATCAGGCAGGCAGGAAGGTTTTTGTGAGTCTTCTTTCTGAGCTGCAGGATTTATGGAGCTGAGAAACTCCAGCACTATTTATGTCAATCTAAGATGGACGGAGAATCCATCCTGCCATTTTTCCTGCCAGGAATAAGGCAGCCAGGATGGTTTGATTTTTCTTTTCTTCTGAGCTCACTGAAGGGTTGTCTCTTTGAAAAGCACATTTTTATAGATTCTGTGTTGAAGAAGCTTGGTTGCTAAGTACAGAGTAGTGAGAGGGAACACAAAGGTGACTTTGCCTTCACAGTCTCTGAATGTGCATTTTGTCTGAAGTGATGCAGATTTCCTTAAGATTGTTTTTGTTGTTGTTCTTAACTGGGTAATTCTGTTACTTTTAGAGTAAGCAGTTGGCTTAAACCAGGAGTTGGATGAAGCAAGTGGAAAAACAATCTCTTTCTCCATTCAGCCCTGTTTAAATATGCACAAATAAATTCCAGCACCGAGTCCTTGAGGTGTCACCAAGCGATGTTGTGACAATCCTTGTGCTGTAACATCACCTAGAAAAAAACAATGTGGGTGTGGAGAGAAAGTGAGTGCCCTGGGCTGCTGCTCTTCCTCCTTGGAATTGGAGGAGAATTCCCTCCCTGGTGCCAGCACTTTCTCCTGTTGCTTTACTCCAGGGTTAGCCACGCTGAGCTGGTGCTGGAAGCTGGCTGTTTGCTGGGGGAATTCTGCTCCTCTCTGAGCTCATCCTTAAGGAACTGGAGAAATGCTCACCATTTGAGGTCCTGAAAAACTTTGGGAAGCTGGGGTGGTGTGGATGTGAGATGGGTTGCAAACAGGGAGCTTGTTGTGAACTGGCTGAGTTCTCCTCAGCTTTCCCCTTGGGAGAGTGGGAATGGGGTGTAACTCTTGTGTAACTGTACCTGCCCTACTGTTACAATTTCTGATTTATGGTTACTTGTTTAGTCAGGGAGATGCAACAGAAATCTGAGCAGTGCTCTTTGTTCTCCTTGCAGAAACCAGTGGGAATGTGCTGCTTCTGCTTAGCCAGTCCTATTAAAATATGCCCCAACCTGATATTAGCTATAACTTTTTCCAGAGGATTGGACCTTGAAATCCTTTTTCCATCTCTTCTTTCACATTTAACAGTGAAATATCTCAAAACCAAATTGTGTTTAACAGTGAAGAGACTGAACAGTTGATATAAATTTACTGTAAATATTTAATGATTCCTCAAGTTGCTTTGGGGTAGATGAACACAGCTGAATGTGGTCAGTGATGCAAACTGCTTTTTGCTGTTTCCTTTTACTGCCTGCAGTTGCTGACTGTGAGGAGGCTTAAAACAGCTGCCCATATATTTTTTGTCCTTTTTCAGATGCTTCTTGTCTTATCTGAACCTTAACTTTGCAGGAAAAGGTGGCTCTGGCTGCCTTTAAGTAGGTCAGTAATTATTAGATTGATGGTTTCTACCTGATGGTATAAAATGAACATTTTATGAACAGGAGGGAAAATGCTTCTCTCTCTACATTGCCTTGGACTCTGTGAGGATGGAATCATGGAAGGTCCTGAGTTGGAAGGGACCAACAAAGATCATTGAGTCCAGCTCCTGGTGCTGCCCAGGACATCCCAGCAATCCCCCCTGGCTCTGCACAGCTCCTGCCAGGAGGGGACAGGAACAGGGACAGGAGGAGAGGGAACAGCCTCAGGCTAGGCCAGGACAGGCTCAGGGTGGACATCAGCAGGAATTTCCCCATGGAAAGGGGGGTCAGGAATTGGAACTGCCCAGGGAGGGTTGGAGTGCCCATCCCTGGAGGTGTCCCGGGAACTCCTGGAGGTGGCACTCAGAGCTCTGGGCTGGGGACAGGGTGGGGATGGGGCACAGCTTGGACTTGATCACCTTGGAGGTCTTTTCCAAGCTCATTGATTCTGTGATTCTCTGCTGGAGTGGATGGCAGATGGAAACACAAATCTGAACTTGGATTCTGTGACCTGCATTGATGCTGGATATCCTAATGTGAATCTCTGCATGGATTTTCCCTCTCAAGAACTCTACTGCCAGTAACTCTAAGGACAGAACTTCAGAGCTAGGGAAGTTATTCATGAATCTGTCACTCTGTTTCCTGCAGTTGTTTCATCTCCTCATTGAGATCGTGCTGTAAAACCAAGGAAATAAGAGAATGCTTTGGGTGCTCAGCACCTGCTCTGCTGTGACAAGAGCTCTTCAGTGCAGTCAGGGTGATGAGCTGTAGGTTTAGATCAGAAATGAGGAAGGAATTCTTGGCTGTGAGGGTGCTGAGGCCCTGGCACAGGGTGCCCAGAGAAGCTGTGGCTGCCCCTGGATCCCTGCAAGTGTCCAAGGCTGGGTTGGACATTTGGGCTTGGACCAACTGTGGCAGGGGCTGGAATGAGATGAGCTTTAAGGTCCTTTCCCACCCAAACCATTCCATGGTTCTGTGATGATGGTTCTGACCTGGTTGTGGGTTCAGCTGCAGAGCCAGTCAGAAATAGTCACCCTGAGTGCAGTTTGTTTGCAGCTGAAGTGGAATAAGGGGCAGTGACCCCATAGTTATGTGGTTGTTTCGGGCTGGTATCTTGTGAATGGGAAGGGGGGTTCTTGCCCAGTCAGCTTCCAAATACTGCACCAATGGCTATTTCAAGTTTATAGCATAAGGTGCTATTTTTCACTCATGCTAATTCCATAGGCTCCTCTAAAACTTCCAAAGAACTCAAGGCTGTGTATTGGGAGCTATGGAGTTGCTCTGAGGGATCCATTTCAAACACCTTCACCTGTCTGCACTGTTTGCATCAGGAGCATGAATGGACATAACTCCATTGAGAAATATTCAGATATTTTTATTTCACCAATGGAGTGATGAGTTATAAAAAACCATCACTTGCTGGGTTGAAACTGAGTCGTCAAGCCCTCACAGAGACAGCAGTGCAGCTATTAAGTGATCTATGTCAGCTGCCTTTATGGCTTTTTTTTTGAGCTTTGAAGGGATAGAATAAATCATGACAAACTCAATTTTTAGCCTCTTTGAGGGTATTTCATGGATTCAGCAGATGACCCATGTTGAGAGCAGTGGCTGGCTGGGATTAGAGTGTTTACTCACTAGTATCAGGAGTTGCTATCTCAGAATGATCTCACTTTCCAAACCACATGAATCCAACCTCAGGAGCTGTAGGGACAGGTCTTGTAGCTTCCAGCTGGTGACATTGCCAAGCCCTGCATGTCTTTTGCATGTCCTTTGAGAATTTCTGGGTACTCCAGGCAACATGGATTGCACACATCTCTTGATATTCACTTTAAAATTGTGAGGCTTCCCCTTCTGGCTCTTTTCTTACTCATGGTTTCATTTGAAATGTGATGAAATGGTTCAGTCTCAAACCTGCAATATTTTCAGAAATGAGCCTTATATATAAAAGAATCCTTGGACAACAACGGTCTTGGGCAGTAACAATATCAATTAGCACCAAATTCACTTTGCCTAATTTTATGTTACATGATGAACTTGAGTTTAGGAACCTAAAGGAGTTTGCTTGGGAAATGCACTGTGCACCCAACATCAGGAGCAGAGCAGCCAAAAAAAAGTATGTTGAGCTAATAATGATGATGTTTTTTCCATGAACTGTTTTCCCATTTATTTTTGCACAGGCTGAATGAAGTTTTTTGTTTTAAGAGTGCATTCCACTTCACTTTTCAAACTTACTCTTTTTTCTACTAATTACCTCAGAACTGTTAGTTGTCAGGGAAGCAACACTGAAGTGAGCCTCGCTCTTGTGGGATAAAGATTCCTGTTGGAAGGTGTTGGATGTTTTGGGCTGTACCAGATCTGAACTTTTAATGGAATCAGTGCATGAGCTGGAGGAGATCCTGCAGCAGATCCTGCATGGGGAAGCAGAGCCAGCAGAAGTTAACCACACCTCACAGGCATGCCAGGGGCTGACTTCAAAGGTGCTGAACAGCAGCCTTGTTTGGAAGTGTTTAACCATTTGGTTTAGTGGGTTTGTAAATGTTTGAGTTGCTAAAATGGAGGTCCTGTCACCTTCAGTGACAGTAGGTACAGCCCTGCCTCTTCCTGGCAGGGCAGAGCTCGGCTTCTTCTGTCATCTTCAAATACTCCACTCTCCATTTACTTGCTCTGGAGTGCCTTTTATCCCTAAGAAAAGCAAATACAGTCCCAAGAACATAGATAAGATTTCTCAGAGCCCACAGAATTTTATTATAGAAATGCTGGATCTAATTTGTCTGTGGAAACAAGAACCATTGTCATGCTTCCCCTCAAATTTGACTTCAGTCTTGGAGCCAGTTGAATTGAAGCTGTTTCTTCCTGAGGTTTGAAATGGGTATTAATTCAAGCAAAAGGATGTTGATATGGTTCAGCTCTGTGTTGCTTTGCATGGGGTTTGTAATGAGCAAACCTCTAAATTCTTTGCTCTTGCTTCGTGCTGAACCAGAGTTTTCCCATTGATTCCATTGGGATAATTATCCAATAATCAGCCTTGGGAGGGATAAACCTTTTAACAGGTGGTCAGGCTATTACAGAGTTTCAGGGGTTTTGTGAATAGCTGAAGCGATCCAGAAATAATCAGATCAGTTACTTAAGAGCAAGGTCTTAATTTTAATTACAGACCTGCCAAGACCTGATGATAAATAGTGAAAGTGAACACTTTTCATGTGTGTTATGAATTCTTCTCCAATGCTGCCTTCTTTCATCACCATAAGTGGAAGAAAGGAGGACTTTGAGAGGCTGGAGGGTGTTCAGGGAAGGGAATGGAGCTGGGAAGGGTCTGGAGCTCCAGGAGAGGCTGAGGGAGCTGGAATCACCATCCGAGGAAGGGCTGAAAAAACGTGTGGATGTGGCACTGGGGATGTGGTTTAGTGGTGATCATGGTTGGACTTGGGGTCTCAGAGGTTCTTTCCAACCTTAATGACTCTGTGCTTCCGTGATTCTGTGGGGTTTTATTACCCTCAAGCCATTATTGAAATGAATATGGAGGAGGGGAAGGAGGGAGAGCTAGAATTCAGTGCATTTGTGACCTGTCAGATAATTTCTTTGTGAGTTGTTGCAGAAGAGACAGGGGTGGTTGGCTTTTGGTGGCATCAGGTGAAGAAACAGGGTCAGGTTTGTACATCAGTGCTGGGGTGTAGAGCAGCAGTGTCTGTTCCAAGGTCTGCTGAGAAGCAGGGATTTGTTTTGATTTTGAGGTGGTTTGAATGATTAGTTTGTAAAATTCAGATTTGATGAGTCCAGTACCTCTATGGTTGATTGATGTTCCTATTATTAACAGTGTTCACCATTCTTTAAGCAGAGGGGTTTTAGTGGAAATTAGTCTATAAAATCCAGCCCAGACTTATTTTTGTCCATCTGTTCTCCTGAATTCATGAGGAGCCTTGGAGCAGGTGTGTGATTGTCCTGTGGTGTTTAAGTACCACATGCCTCATTTCATTCCAGAGAGTCTCCCAGGACAAAACCATGTGATCAATTATCCATTATCCCATTTCCCTGTGAATTGCCTCTTCACCCTTTGTGTTCCTTCTCTAGGAGAAAAGGTGTATTTTGTAGCTGTTGAAACATGGAGACACCTGGCTCTTACAGCTTATTTGGACTGTTGGAACCACTTGAATTTTAACACCAACCCAACATTTCCAGCTGCATCCACGTCCCAGTCCAACAAAGCAACTAAATATGTGTAAATTCAAGTGGTGAGCACTTTACTGGGTATGTGCAAAGTGGGGGGTGTTTGTGAGCACTTCTTAACCATCCTCATGGAAGAGCCTGAATCTTGCAGAGGAGAAGGTTGGAATTTTTTTCTTCAGGTGTTTGGATGTGTGAGTAAATGCAGGAGCGGTGCCTGAGGCAGTGGAAGGTGTTTGCTGAGTCCTGCCCCTCCTGGGCTTGGCTCAGTGCATTTGGAATTCCACATCCCTGCATTAGTTGCTCTTGTCTCCAGCTTGGATTTAGCCTGATGAACAATCATGTGGTGTCAGACTGACAGCTGAGAGTCAGCAGTGCATTTTATTCAGATTACTTAAAACCCTGAGTTTGTCCCTTTGGTGAGAATCAGCCTGAGCTTGCAGGGGCCGTGTCCTTGCCATCAAACTTCTCCTGGAGCACTGTTGCCAACAGGATTGCACCATGTTAAAGACCTTGGTGCTAACCTCAAATAAGCTGCTGTTAATACTCAGTAATATGAACCTGGCAGGACAGGAGTTGGGTGGTTTTTACCCCCTGGAGTCACTGTTCCAATTCCTGAACTCACTCATACATGTTACTTACTCCTGGAGGGCAGTTTATGGCTGAGAAAGCCTTTTTAAAGGAGAATTCAAAAGCCAGTATGGACTGAGGCATTTCTCTGTGGCACTCTCAATTGATCATTGGCCATTGTTGAAAACATGGGAAAGTTTTTTTGTGTGATCAATGGGAAAATGTGTTTGTGTGGCTTGGAGCTCCAGGACCTCACTTAACTCACTCATTGCTCCCATATATTGTTTGCTTTTCCTGTGTAGTACATGACCTAAATTTCTTACCTAACCAGGTACAGAAATCCATATTTTGTTCCCTCAGATCCTGTATTATTGTTCCATTTGCCCATGGTGCTTTGGGTGGTGGTTCTGTTGATTTTTTTTTTTTAATTTNAGTACATGACCTAAATTTCTTACCTAACCAGGTACAGAAATCCATATTTTGTTCCCTCAGATCCTGTATTATTGTTCCATTTGCCCATGGTGCTTTGGGTGGTGGTTCTGTTGATTTTTTTTTTTGTTTTTTTTTTATTTTTTTTTTTTTAGTATTTTTGGCTCCACTTCAAACTAAGTCAGCAAATACTTTGCTATTAAACCATGTATTTTCTGTGCTCTGTTTATTTTTCAAAGGAACAGATAATTGCTGTTTTGGTAAAACTCTGACCACATTAAGTTTGACTCCTATCAGTCCTGTTATTTTTATGAAAGACTTGGCTGTATTCAGTGTTAGCAGAGCTAACAGTTACCCAGCTTCCCAGATTTCCCATTTTCCATAGTGACTCCCACTGCTGGGACAGAGCCACCTCAGGCAGCAGTGCCTGGAAGAGCAGCACCACCTGTGGGAAGCACCTGGGTTTATTTTCCTGTGTGCTTTTTCATGGATTGAGAGTTTAGGAGAGCTTCTAGAGCTGCTTTTGCTGTCCCAAGAAGATCTGAACCTGTTAGGACCTCTCTGGTGCTGGGAAGGAAATCACAGAATTAACTAGGTTGGAAAAGGCCTTTGAGATCATCAAGGCCAACCTATCACTGCACTCTGGGGGAAAAAAAAGGCTGGATTTGGATGATGACAAATGAAAATGGGAAAAATGTGATAATGGCAAAATTCTAGCAAGGAGTTCTGTTCCCTTGGCACATTTGTCATCAACTCTTGGGTCAGAGCAATTGTTTCTCTTCCTGGTAACTCCTGGGGGTGGAGGACTCCAGGGCAGCATTTTGTGATCCTTCTGAATAATCTGTGTTGGGAAGGATCCACTTTTCAGTAGCTGATACCAATTTTGATCCTGTCATCATTACAATGGGGAGTGAGGCAGAGAAGAATTCACTCTGAGCCTCGGTCGCTAAGCAGTGATCAATTTTTCTTTGTTATTTTCAATTCTGCCTTTAACTTGAAATGCAGGAGACAGCAGGGTTTGCATCTGGAAAATCAGAAGTCCATCTGTGAGCCAGATGCTTTGCTGTGGAGGGAGCAGATCAAAGGGTCCCAGGATCATCAAGGTTGGGAGAAACTTTAAAGCTCATCTCATTCCAAGCCCCAGCCCTGGGCAGGAGCACCTTCCTCTGGACCAGCTTGCTCCAGTCAAAGATGCAACATTAGAGTGGAGTAAAAGTAGTTTTAAGGATCTTTTCTGCACCCACTTGCAGCTTTTAGAGGCATTGAGGGAGCCTTCAGGCCACTGTGGTGTGGAAGGAACTCCTGAACAATGCAGTGAAGCTATAGAGAGGTGCATCAGAGGGTTTTCCTTCTCCCTGGAAATGCTGTGCTGGGGTAAAATCAGGCAGAATATTTAACTCTGGGCTTGCTGTTGGTTTTGATGGCTCTTGATGGACTGTTTCTGCTGATGTTCTCAAGTAATTTCTGTAGAAAAATCCAGTCTTTTATTCAAAGGTCTAATGCTGTTTTTTCTTAGACCTTGAATGATTCCTGGTTGGTTTTTTTTCCTGCATTTATAAAATGTCACTTCTGTGGTTTGTTTTGATGTATGGCCTGAACATTCCTGGTTCCTGTGATGCCAACTTATCCATCTTCACTGTGGCCTGTTACTGCCTCAGAAAACAAGCCTTGAACAGTTCTGGAGCTGCAGATGTTTATTCCTAAATGGCATCTTGGCTTTCTCAGAGATGTTACAGCTCCTAAAAGGTCCAAAGCAATTTGCTCCCTGCTTCTCCAAACCTTTATCTCCCCAGAATGCCTCGTTCTTTATTCCAAATCCAGTTTCTCCTGAGTAGCTGGTTGTGCTGAGCCTAAACCAGGGATTGCAGGAGTGTTCAGATATGGAGAACTCTCCTTCCTCAGTTTACTTGATGCTGAATTTCTGCAGCTGAATTTGGACAGATCCTTCCTGTAAAGCTTTTCCCAGTGTTTCTCCCAACCCTCTCAGGACAATATCTCCTGCAGTTCTGAGCTGATGGGTTATTGTTCCTCTGTTTGGCTTGGCCTCAAGTTAAAAAAAAAAAAAAAAAAAAAAAAAGAAAAAAAAAAATTCTGTTACTATTTTGGAACTTTGATTTGCAAACCACTTTTCATTATTTCACTTTCCCTAAACAAATCCAAACCGTTGCTGTATCGTGATGTTTAAGTCAGTGGAAAAAATGATTTCAAAATTTGGAATGGAAGCTTTAAGCAGTGGGATTCAGTGGTTCTAACACCATTCAGCTCCCTAACAAAGTGCTCCATTTGGAACTAATCAGAGCTTTGTGATTTTTCTAGGCCAATTTGGAACTGCTTTGATGTGCGACGGGATCAGATAGTATGAGCTCAGGCAGACAAGACATATGGGCTAAATTAATCCTTAGCAAGTCTAGGAAAATTAAATCTTTATGGAAAAAAAATGGAGGTTATGTATAAACAAAATGCAAATTATAAGCTGCACGCGATGCTTGTTGTAAGGAGAGTGGAGAGGAGGGAATACAAGATAAGAGGCAATAAATTGTAACAAACTGCTTGTTCAGAGGTTTTCTGGAGCTGTGTGGCTGCTCTTGCTCAGCTTCAATCATTCTGAGTGTTTGTAGTTCTGATTATTCCGAATATTTGGAACCTGGTTGTCCAGGATAACGCAGCCCTGCTCCTTTCCCAGCTTGCTCCTCTGTGCTGTCCCTTTGCCAGGAGGATGGTGCTCAGCCCTCTGGAACTTCCTCCCAGCAGCCCTGGGCTGGAGGGAGAGTTTAATGAGCTCCAGGAGAGAGGCTGTGTGAGATAAGCACAGCTAAAGACTGGCTTTGGCAAAGGAAATTTAAACTCTTCCCCACCCTCCTGCCAAGCTGGGAGTTTAATGGTTGGTCTCAGGGAAAGCTTGGTGTTAAGTTTTGTTATTGGTGGGAAGCTGTGCTGAAGGAACAGTGTATAATTAGATAAACATAACACTTTTGCATTTATATATATAAAATAAACTTTATTTTTTTTGTCAAGAAGTAGTGCTGAAAAGGAAAGCAGCTCCCTGTAACCCTCTTTTTTCCTGACACTCATCTGCCATTCTGGATTGATTTCTTTACACATAGAAGCTTTTTTTATGGATGTCAAGTATACAGAGCCTTTCACTTGTTCTACTGCCTTAAAGTGTGTATAAATCTATAAATGTCAGTCTTAAAATGGAGCTTACAATAGGTAATTGTATGGAGTGGGGCTGTGCTATTTCTGACTTGCATTGTGTGTGCTGACTGACGGCAACATGGAATGGGAGGGAGTGCAAAGTATTGTTTTCTGCAGAAATTGTCCCAGCTCAGGGCACTGTGTCAAGTTAGCAGGGTCTGAGGGAGCCTTTTCCCTGGAGCTGCTGGTTTTGAGTTACCCTGAGTGAAGGAGAACTGATTTTGTTATGGCAAGATGCACTTTTTCTCCTGTGATTTGTGCAGGGCTAAAAATCCATGTGGAATTCTAATTACAGCTCTCCCTACCAGCAGCTCAGGTTGATTCCAGATGTAACAATTGAATTTCAAGGCACACGGTTACTCTGAGTAGTTACTGGGAGTGTTTTTGTTGGTTTGAACTCCCTCTTTTTAAAGCATCTTTTCCTCTTCAAGGTTCTCAAACCCTTTTTTGTTTTGATGCTTCAGCCTTCTGCTTGGGCGCTGTTATTGTAGAAATTTCCATTGAAATATGATCATGACAGATTATTAAATGGCAAAGACAAGAAAATCAGGGTTTTGCTGAGAGTTTTTCATTGCAATCTGTTGTGGAAACTTGGGAATGCCTTGAGTCTCATCCCTGGAGAGGTAATGGAGCCCCATGGAGCCACTTCTGCTCCCCTGGCATCGGGATGGGGAGAGAGTGGGAGGAGTGAAACAGAGGGAACTCCTGGCTTAGGATAAAGACAATTTAATAGGGCAAACAAAGCCACACATGCAAGCAAAGCAAAGGAATCAATTCCCCATGGATGGGCCAGGTTTGGCCATGCCAGGGAACCTCACAGGTCATGGTGACTGGGGAAGAGAATTGGGGTCACTGAATGTCCCCTGCTGCCTTCTTCCCCCTGCTTTCCATACTGAGCATGATGCCACAGGTCTGGAATATTCCTTGGACCAGCTGTGCACAGCTGGCTGCCCACACCCTGTCCCAAATCCTTGTGTCCCAGCCCAACCCCTTGTGTCCCCCCAGCCTCTGTGCTGCTGGGGTGGGATAAGGACCCAAAAAGGCCTTGGCTGTGTCAGCCCTGCTCAGCAGTGACCAAAACATCCCTGAGTTATCCACAGCTTCCAGCATAAATCCAAACCAGCCTCACACCAGCTACTGTGGAGGAAATTAACTCTACCCCACCCAAAACCAGCACAGTGTCATAACATAAAAATTACATTTTCCAAGAGCCCTTTTCCCCAGTTTTCTTGTGGAAAAGTTAAAATCTGTGGTGGGCAGAGGTTAAAGGTCTTGCAATCTCTCTCCAATTGACTGCTGGGTGACTATTGTTTAAAAAAGAATTATGCTGTAAGTAGCTTTTTAGATTAGCCAAGATAATCTCAGTTTGTGAATAGCTGCTGACTGAAAGCACTTCCCTGAACTGTTACTTGGGGAATATCAGGAGTAACACCCTCAGTTCTGAGAGAAGCCAGCTTCTCCTGAGTGCCTTCCCAGGGGATCCCTCACTCCAGAGAAGGTGTGATGTTTGTGTGTTCCCTCCTTTTATTTTAATGGATTTTTGTACTTTTCCTTCCAGGTCACTCCAAGGTCAGAGACCCCCATCAACAGTGTCAGTAACAGTTTGGAAAATGTGCTCCACACATCCACACATTCCATGGAGGAGTCACTACCCAAGAGGCCTTCGGGGAAACACTCCAAAGGTGTGTCCTTCTCCTCCTGCCTGCTGCCACTGGGCAACCAGCTCAGATCCTTGGTGCTGCTCAGCTTTATTTTCACTGGGATTGGAGGCTGGAATTTTGCTCCTTTACTTCTGGGTTGGTTTGGGCAAAGGAAGCCACAGAGGGGTTTGTAGGAAGTGTCAGTGTGTCGGGGAGAAATGGCCAGTGAGAGAGGAGTATCCTGATTTTTCCATTAGGAAATAAGCAAGAAGGTTTTTTGAGATACCTCCTTTTGAAATACCAGCTTTGCTTTCAAGAAATATTCTCCAAGAATGGATATCTTGGACATGCCACCTCTCAGCAGGTTATTTCTTGGACAAAGCATATGGTGTTGAGTTTTCTCAAAGGGAAAAGGCATTTAAGCAGTTTGACTGTTACTTTCACTTTTCTCTGCTTTCCCAAGTGGGAAACTGAGTGAAGAGAACTGGAAGATAGGAGGGAGGTCTTGCACCTTTCTCTGTTAGAAAATAAATCTGGTTTTTGTAATGCTATGTTGCATGCTGACCTGGCTAAAAACTGGCCTTAGCAAATCAGGGTTAAATATTCCATTTCCACACTCCAGGTTCTCATTGCCAATATGGAAGTGTCCAGGCTAAAATGTGACTAACAGTACTTTTATTTAATGCATTAAAAAAATCACTGGTAAATGAGGAAAGTCTTTGAACTGGGAGCTGCTCTTTGTGCAGAACAGCTTTTGTGAGCCCTGTAGGGCAGAATTAATCAGGGGAAATATCTGCCCTCATATGTTGCCTTCTAATATCATTAAAAATATTGTCAGGCACCATCTAAATTTTTTTAAATTTGGAATTAATGTTTTGTTCTCTTCACTGGCTTCCTACAGAACTTTGCAAGTACAGTTTGATACCACAGAAATTCAAGAATTTCAAAGCACATCTTCACTCAGAGGATCTGATACAGCTCAGAAAGGGTTAAATGTCCCAAGAAATGTTGACTTGCCTCCAGCAGCTCTCCTTTTCAGTGACACACTCCACTGTAATCCCAGAAGTGGAAGGAGCAGTCATTTTTTACAGCACAATAATGCTGGAAGTAGCCATTTCTCCAGCTGTAAAAACCATCAGGGTAGAAGAAAACGCAGCACTAAGCAGAAGCATGGCTGGGTTTGTGGCTTTCATCTGATTAAAAATAGGACAGGGTTCAACACTGTTTTCATTTGTACTCAGTGATTGCTATTCCAGTACCATATATGCTAAGATTAGTCATGGTACGCTGTGAAAATTAATTAGGTTTTGCTCTGATCTGTTTTTCTCTTATAGAATACCTGCCTCTTGTTCAGTTTAATTTACAGACTGCCTCAGTGATGGTTGGGAAAAGGGGGTGTGGAACAAGTGCTGATATTCTGCTTTCTGCTTCACCAGCAGGGTTGAATTCTCCTTGATGTTTTGGGGTTCTGTTTCTTCAGCTTGGTGTGCAATTTAGGATTATTTGCCACCTGAATCCACTGTTCCTGACTTATATTCCTCATTTTCATAGCAAACACAGCTCTTAATTTGGCAGGACCCACCAACTTTTTAACCTGGAGCACATGAAATTGTCGTGAAAGCACGGGATGTTTGATTTTCATGTTGTTATTTTTTAGTGAGCCTGGTTTCACACAGCTTGACAGGCCAGGATTTCTCCCCAGAAGTAATGAGCTGCCCAAGGTCATCATTCCTCTCCTGGCAAAGCCCTGGAGCTGGAAGTGTCTCTGTTAAAAAGGCTGGAGCTGAAACATGAGAAAGAAAAGAAAAATGAGAAAGGTGCAGTATTTGTTGTGCTTAGTTGGATTAGAGACAGTTTGTGTTAACCCAGGGAATGTTTTAATCCTGATTTGGAGACATGTCAGTAATTTAATTTACTCTCCACAGCTGAACAGTGCCTGGGGTTGTAGTAGCTTGGACCTGAAAGCTCTCAGTGACTGTGTTTTCCTTAATCTGCCACTTTTGGCATCAAATATTGGAGTTCCTCCATGGGAGGGAGGCAGGAAGAGAGGAGCATTCTGCTGGATCCTCTCAGTGGCAGTGTGTGTGCTCTTGGAAGTGGGAGCTGGAATGTTTGTACAGCTTCGTGCAGAGACTTGTCAGATACCTGGGAGTAATTTCACCAGAATTGTGTTGCCTCAGGAAATGAATTTATAACAGGAGTGTCAGCCTGAGAAGTGCACCAACCTTTGCTTTTACCTCAGAGGCCCAGCTCGCTGTGGGAGCACTGTCAGGCATTGAATCATGAATTATGGAATGATTTGGATTGGAAAGGACCTTAAAGATTGTCTAATTCATGGGCAGGGACACCTCCCACTAGCCCAGGTGCTGGATCTGTGCTGCAGTACCCAAGTTGTTGAGAGTGGTGACCAGCAAACTTTTGGGTTTTTATCAAAATTCCTCAATTTTTTTTCTGCTGTCTCTCCAGTCTAAACCCCTTTGTCCCTGTGTGCATATCCATGGTAAAATGGGATAAACCAGGTGGCCATTGCTTCCAAGTGAAAGTTCTGGCACTGGGAAGTTCTGAGCCTGCTGATTTAAATGTTTTGGGGATCTATGCTCTGTTTGGGCTTTTCTTTTATAAAATAAAGTTAAAAAATTTGCCCTGTGCAAGTTGAGAAAAAAAATACAGCTGGGTTCTGACTGAAGGATGTGGAGCTCTTGTGAAATCCAGCAACTGTAACATGCTCTGTGAATTGTGCTTTTTATTCCTATTTTGACCAGTGATTTTGGGCTGTTCAAAGCTGTTTCCACAGATGGGGAATTGTTTTAACTGAGGGTAACTTTGGGAGGTGGAGGCTTTCCCTGTTCTCAGGATGTGGCTGTTGTGCTGGAAGCTGCAGTCAGGCTTGTTCACAGGTATTGAGGCACTGACAGATCTCACTGGTCAAGCAGAGCAGAGATAAACACAGAGATTCTTGGGTTACACATAATTAAAATTCCAAGAGGGATGTGTTGCTTTCTGTTCCTCTTCCCACTGTTCCTAGAATGTAGTCAGGTTTTAATAATGGTTTTAACACCATTTGAACATAGCAAATTCAAATAAGGGTTAGGCATTTTCCTGAGCTTTTCCCAGTAGAAAGTGGTTAAAAAAAGTAGTGAGTTAAAACTGCTTTTCGCTATTTTGTTTTGCAGGCAATCCTCTGCTGGTAGCAAAGGGAAATTCAGGAAATTGCATTTTTATTCCAAAGTTCAGGAGGAGCTATGTGACCCATGGGAAGCCCCGTGCACAGAGCTAATTTTTAACAAGCCTGTGGATGTAGAGTTGGGGTAATTCCCAAAAGAGAGTAGTTACTGGTTATCACAGCTGACTGAAAAAATCAGCTTATTTTTGTTTGTTCCAAAAAAGCAATAGGAATTTTCCATGCTCCAGAGATGTTGTTAATTACTCTTTTACTGTCAGGTTCCAAGGATTTGGCCTTTAGGTGGAGAGCAGTGGAGGCAAGTCCTGCTGTCTGCATGTGACATATTTTAGCAATGTATTAAACATGCTCAGTGACCACAGCATATTTTCCAAAAGCACAGAGGAATTAAATGCATTAGACCAGATGTTGAAGTGAAGAACAAAAGCATCTTTATAATAAAGACAAAATAAGTTGCAAACATCCCAGGACAGAGACTGTGCAGCCTTCATCCTGCCACTGCTCTCAGTAAAATCAGTAAAAATCTCAGTAAATCAGTAAAA
Organism: Urocynchramus pylzowi; assembly: GCA_013397555.1. NCBI lineage: Eukaryota > Metazoa > Chordata > Aves > Passeriformes > Fringillidae > Urocynchramus > Urocynchramus pylzowi. Next base: position 455,228 of record VZRH01005215.1, read on the forward strand.
TCCTGATTTGTCACAGCCTCTGGGTGAAGTTTCCTGCACTGGAGGTTTAGAAGTTGCTCATCCCTGCTCATTTTGCAGGTGGCACTGGCCATGTCCCTCCCCAGAGCAGTCTGGACAGTGATTTCCTCAATTGAACAAGTCTCATTTTCTGCAAAGTGACAGGAACTCTCCTATTCTTGTGTTTCCTGTATATTTATCTTGCCTTTCCTCTGTTGCCACACAAAACCCTCCAAATTGTCTCCACGCCAGCCTGATTTCAAATGAGGCAACTGTTGAAATCTGATCCTTCTAGAGTGAAGCTGAATCATAATTCTTGCAACACAGGATCTAAGGATAGGCACAAACTGCTTCTGGAGAGCGAGGAGTAAAGCTTTGAGATGGAAAATGGGGGCAGGAGGCTTTATTCTACAACCTCTTCTCCATTTAGCTCTGCTGAGCACAGGAAAACCAATTGCTTAATTGAAGGGATGCTCTGAGTCCACACACCAGGTCCTGAAAGCCTTGATGTGTCCCAGACTTGGATAAACACATGGAACAGCACATGGCTGACTGGATAAAAGTCTGTGGACATGAAGGAAAACAAGCTCTAAATGCATCTCAGGATATATTGATTTAGTTTTCAATGAATATTGGGATGTAAATCCATCCCTGTCTGCAGAATCCTGTTGAGCCCAGGTGGGATCAGTTGGAGGTGCCTTGTGGTGGTTGTCACGTGCAGCCAGCGTTGGTATCTGAATTATTTCATGACAATAGGCAGCAGCAATGTGTGATGTCAGCCTCCCAGAACTTCTCACCACTATTTTTGCTGCTCTGTTTTCCTTGGAAAAATGTGTTTCTACGGTCTTGCACCTTTTTTTTTTTCTCTCCCACTTCCTTGGCTCATTCTTTTTCCATAAGAAACCAGGCTGCAGAGCTCTCCCAGTTTAATGGCGACCGACAGCCTTTTCCTCTTGAAATGTTTGCCACCAGTCTGCTGAAGGCAGGCAGAAAATACAGGGGGAGGGGAAAAGAAAAAAAAAAAGTTCTGAAATCAAATTTTTCAGGTCCAGATTTTAGACTGCCTTGTTTTGCATCAGTTGTGGAGCTGGATTATTCTATTTTTAAGTAACTGCATCATCTCCAACAATATTGGGTCAACTACTCGTAGGGTAAGGCTTAAAGAAATATTTAGGCTATGATAATCCTTCAGGAAAAATCTCCCTCTCCCAACTGTATATAATTTTTCAGCTGTTTGTGTATGTCCTTGTTCATTTTCCCTCTGAAGGGAGAGCTCTGCTTCTAAACTTGAGCAATGTAGGTTGAGATCACACACCAGGCAACGCATTCCTGACCTTCTGTCTCTGCCACATGAGTTGTTTGAGGAATATCAAGTATTTACAGTGAATTCTAGAAGTCAAACCCAAGGATTAACGTGCTCCCAAAAAACATGTTTTGATGTTGCATATTTTCCCCTGTGCTAGAAGATTATTGTATGTTAAGGAATTTTTTGATGATGCATAAGTCACGTTGCTCAACGTGGAGTTGAGAGTTCAGTTCAGGTTGGAGGTTTGATTTTGCAATAAAGACAATACTCAAGTTTAGGGTTTTAAAAAGACATCAGAAATGTATTTCACCTCCTGTTTTTATTGATAGTTCAGTTGTCCTCTGCTTACAGAAGGCCATTTTATGTTCCCAGAGCCAGAGTGAGTGGGTTGTTATAGAGCTGGGAGTGGAGCTCCTCATGCTGGGGCTGCACTTGGACTCTGGCAAATTGATGTTGTCAGCTGTTAACTTATTAACTTTTATCTTCTCTCAAGGTTGGAATCAGGATTTCTTTGTCACCTTCATTGCCTCCTTTTCCCTGTAATGAGCCTTGTCAGGAGAGATGTGGGATTGCTGTGATAGGATGGAAGGGAGAGGAGGCAGCCCAGACACTGCTCTGACTGGATGGGAAGGTGGCTCCTGGCTGCCTGCTCTGCCCCAGCCTTCTGTGCAGTCTGGAACTGCTCCTGGCTGGGGTTTGGGGTCCATGGCCCCCATTCCTTCCTTTTGTGCTCCCCAGGGAGGGTCCCAGGACACCAAGAGCTGCAGTGAAGGTGATGATGCTCTGTGTGTTTACCTGTGGCTCTTCTGGAGTTCATCTCACAGAGCATTCTTTAATTTCCTCTGAGCAGTTTTAATTGTGTCTTCACCATCTGCCTTGATCCCATATTCCCCTAAAATAATGGATACCAAGCATTTAACTTGAGGGCCTTGTCCTGAAGCTGCTGAGTGATATTCTAACTTTGGTCTTGTTTGGACTTCCTGCCTGTTTTTCCTCAGTGAGGAGGTGGAATTGCTCTGCTTGGTTCCTACCTAATTAACTGCTGAGCCTGTTGATTAAATTCATTCAAATTTGACAAAGCTATTTAGAGATTTTATTTACAGTGGTGTCTGCATAGAAGAGACTCATTCATGCTTCCTCTAGGAGAAGTGAGAACAGCTGAGGTACAGCCTGGATCTGTGGGAAATAAGGCTTTGTTTTGCTCCTTGGTAATCCATAAAATCCCAGAATTTGTGTTGGAGGAAACCTTAAAGCTCATCTCGTTCTACCCCTGCTACTTTCCACTAGCCCAGGTCACTCAGAGCTCCATCATTCACCTTGCTTTTATTTATCCTTGTGTTAAAAATAAAGATTTGTGTGCTGGGCAATACAATTTCCTTATTAAACAGTAGGAAATGAGCAGTTTGCTGCTACAATAGGATTTGACAAAGAACACTTATTTTGGAGTAGTCCATTCAGTTTGGCTTCAGTGGGAGCTGGATGATACTTTTGTTTATAATTAATTTAATCGAGCTACTTGGAAAAATTTAAATTCTAAGAATAGGATGCTGGTAAATCCAACTGTGCCAAGGATTTTACCTCTCTGTAATGCAATCCTCAGGCACATTCCTGATCTTGGGTAAGGACAGTGTAATCATCAATATCTACAGTGAGATTATAAACTCACATTTAATATTATCTGCCTTTTTCCATGGCTCTCTCAGGAGGCCACACATGGGATGTGCATTCCTAGAAGGATTCTCCCATTCCCATGTCTTTGGAGTCCTGCAAGTGCCTTCAGTGGCACAGGAGTTGTTAATGAAGGTGAAATTAATGGTCATTACCTCAAGAGCTCTGGAAGCAGCAGCATGACCTTCTTCCCATAATGGAAACAACAAAGCAAGTTCAGCTTTTAATTAAATTGCATTAAATGGTGAAAAACAGTTTTTCTCAGATCTTAATGGTAAATGGCTTCATACAGCCCATCTTCTGAGGCAGAAAAAAGGTGTTGGGAGAGTTTTTCCTGTGGTGGAACTAATGCTTAAACCTGCATTTTTACTGAAAATCCTTAATTAAAAGCAGGAGATGAAATTTAAAATTTAAGAAATTACTGAAGGATAACAAATATGTAATTCAAGACTGAAAAAAACCCCAAGAAGGTGCATTTGAACTGCTGCTTTTTGCCTCCTGGCAAATTCCTGCTGCAGCCTGAAGGGAAGTGGCTCAGTGGGGCTGGACATTGCTGTGTCTGCTGCCTGCAGATTGAGAGAGGGATGTGAGAAATGCTCCCAAATGCTCAGAAATGCTCAGCTGTTCCTCGTGCCTTCAGAATGCAGCACCCTGGAACATCTGGAGATTTCTGAAATAGCCCATTTTGCTGCCATCTTCAACAGGGCCATGCAAGAATTTAGGAAAGAATTTAAAATAAATGGCTTGCTTATCCTATCTAGGCCCACATAGCCCTTAAACAAAATTGGATAAAAATTGGCACTTTAGAGAGGAAAACAGGAGTGATTCACACATATTCCTAGAAATCCAGCACATCCCTGCCCATTTTACATACTGCCACCACTGTACTAATGACTAAATGGCAATTTTCTGGTGCATGTCATGCTCAGGAAGCTTTTACAGCTGGTTAGTTGTTAGCTGGTAAATGTTCCTTCCCTTAACAGTTTATTCTTAAATCCCCCCATTTTCCAAAGCACATTTTTCATTTCCATCTACCTTTCCATTTAGATGAATTCTTGCCTCCATATCTGAGGGTAATAGGCTTAAAGTACAATAATTTTCTCAATAGGTAGCTGGAGTTTTTAGAGATAGCTGAATGTACAAGTTAAAAATGGTGTCATCTCTCACATAGTTTTGGGTCCAGACCTGTAAATTTCTGGGTATTTAAAATAAATCTGAGGTTTCTTGTTTGCCTTTGATGTCAGCATTAGAATTCTCACTGGGGGCTTTTCTCTGCAGACATGGGAAGCTGTGATTTTTGGAAAGAATCAGGCTGCAGCAGGGAAAAGATACCAAATACTGTAGGACCAGAGAAATGGGTGATCTTGGGAATTGGAAATAAAAAATAAATGAAATTGGGGCTGTTCAGCCTGCCATGAAGCTGGGGAGGGACTCTTCATCAGGAACTGGAGTGACAGGACAAGGGGGAAGGGCTGCAAATTGAAGGAGAGTTGGTTTGGGATGGATATTAGGGAGGAATTCTTGGCTCTGAGGGTGGGCAGGCCCTGGCACAGGTGCCCAGAGCAGCTGGGGCTGCCCCTGGATCCCTGGCAGTGCCCAAGGCCAGGCTGGACAGGGCTGGGAGCAGCCTGGGATGGTGGAAGGTGTCCCTGCCATGGCAGGGGTGGCACTGGATGAGCTTTAAGGTCCTTTCCCACCCAAACCATTCCATGATATGAAAGAACAAATGTGAGAAGAGTCAAAGCAGTGGAACTCTGACCATGAATTCAGATATTTTGGGGTTGTTTAAAGGAAGTTGTGTTCTTGTGTTTAATGACAGCTTAATGGAGTTGTGATGAACGGCGTCTGTTGGAAAATGCCAGAGCAGAGCCTGATCTGGGACCTGCATGAAGAGATTGGAAAGCTGCTGGGGAAGGGAAGCATCTGCAGCTGTTTTGGATTGATTTTAGGGACTCAGTTGAGAATGAAATCTCATTTGTGGGTTGCAGACAGTGGGAACTCAAGAAGTTTGAGGGGTGCTACTGCCCCAAACCATATGAACGTGGTCCCTTGTACTCCCTAGAGCATTCCAAGTGGAATTGTGCATCTGATCTGTTCCTTTGTGCCACACAAGTAGAGGAGACAAATAGTCAACTTTGGCATTGTTTAGGTGCTGTGAATTTCCATTTCTAATTTAATTTTCTCTTGTTCTTTTAAGCTGGGGAGTCACAGGCTGTAATTATGCAAGACAATGCTTTTGATTAAAGTAAATTTTCGTTCTCGGGTGCACAGAAATGCTAAGCTAAAAGGTTAATGTTTCATTTGCTTTCTGGCTTGTTCTTTTATTTCTCCCTGGAAAAAAGAAGGAGAGGGCTTGCTGTGCTGCATGACTTCCCTGCCTGGAGTGGATGCATTTCATCAGTGGAGGGTGTGGGTGCTATTTTTAACCATCACTCAGAGGGGCAGCCCTGCTAAAATTACATCATTAATATCCCCAGCTGAAAGGAAATGGCAGAAAACACAACAGGGCCTTTGGAGTTTCTCCCCATTGTGCTTTCCACTCCTGGGGGTGAATTATTCCAGGTGCATCATTTCAGCAGAGTTGTTTACAATCAGCCCCTTGTGAACAGGCCTGAGGAAAAGTGTAATAAGTGAATTTGTCTGCAAAAACAGCAGGTATGAAATAGGTCTTAGTGGCTTGGAGAGCTCTTAGTTTGTATTCCTCCCTGACTCTGTTATTAAGGAGTTCAGGGATTTCCAGCTATTGCAAAAGAAGGTGGGGACCTGGAGCTTTAAACATGAACTTTTGCTAGAAGTGGTGTTTGTTTCATTCTGTAGGCCCTGCTAAAGGATCTGCTGGTGAGTCTGGAGATTCAGAGCTTCAGGGCTTGGAGGTTTTTAGTGGATGGGGTCTGGTGTTTTTTGCATTCTTTTTAGCTCAGTTTCTGGGCATTTTCATTGCCCTGGCAAGTATCCATAAAATCTGCTTTGGGCTTTTCCTCCTGTGTTTGCTTCATAGATGTGTTACAGTTGTCCAGTAGTTGTGTGGTGTCTCCAAATCAGTTTAACTGCTGAATTAGAACTTCCTTCTGCCTCTTTGAATCACTGGTCAAATCTTGTCTGGGATCCAGAAAGAAGGAACAACGCGTTGTACAAAAGTAGAAAAGGGAGCAAGAATATTAAAGCCTGAGAAGAGAGACACGAAAATTGCCACAAAAGGGGAACCTCACAGAAGTGGCTGTGCAGGGATATTTGTTCCTCACTGGGCTGAGCACTTGAATGCATTTGTGGCTCTTGGCAAGACTGTCTGTACTCAAGGATTTTCTATTCCACATGAGTCCCCTAGTCTGCTGTTTTTACATAGCGTGCTAAGAGAATTATTTTTGTTGTTGTTAACAAGGCTATAATTCCTTAGAAAATAAAAATTGAAGCTGCTATAAAATGATTTTGTCCTTGCTGCTCCTGCTTGTTATTGCAGCCTTAGTCATGAGTTTCCAGTGCTGAGGCTGGTCTCAGAAATGCAGCAAACAGCACGTGCTTATTTACAGGAGCATTAAACCCTGCTGGCCTGGAGCAGCCCTTCCAAACCAAGCAAGCTGCTCACTTCATCTGCCTTGGAGGCTGAAATGCTGCATTTCTCTGCACTTGGAATCCCTTAACTCCTTTGGGTAGGGGCAGGAATCCTTGGAGCCATCTGATCCCGGGGCTGTGGTGGTTTAGCACCAGATGCCCTTCGAGCCAGGGCACGTTGGCTGAGCAGCTGCAGCCTCATCCCCTCCCTCAGGGCTCCAGCCATGCCGATATATGGTTACAAACTGCACCCTCAGGCTGCAAAACAAGCAGCCCTGGGCTGGGAGAAATGTATATTTATATATGGAGCACTCAGCTCCCGCCTTGGGGGCTCAGAGTTGAAATCCTGCCGGGCAAATCCTCATCAGATGAAGCTGGGATTGGGTTCATGTGGGGTGTGTTAATAGAGCAGCAAAGATTATGATTAGCTGAGTGGTCTTAAAATCTTTATTCAGTCTTTTTGTGACTAAAATCTTGGGTGATGGAGGAAAACGAATGGGTAGTAAGAGCTTTAGCTCAGTGTCCATTTTGCTCACCTCCAGCCAAGGTGGTTTGTGGTTAGTTCAAGCTGCACCCAGAGGTGCTTTGTATTTCACTGGCTGTTGCTGTGAGACTCAGTTTGTCCATTGGTATTTAGGACACTGCTCCTCACTTCAAAGCAAACCCCAGCTCAGGTCCCCAGCTGTGCTGACCACCTGAATGTGTCACTTTTTGCCCGTTCTGGTTTCCTTTCTGAGGCTGGAATCCTCTCTCTGAGCTCAGGGTGCAGACCTCAAACTTCAAAGCCTTCAGCTGAGCTGGGTTGGTTCCTCAGTGATATTTGGGATTTAGGGAAGTCTGGATTTCTGGGCTTTGCTGCGCTTCAGCAAAGAACCTAAAGTTTTCTGTCAGTTTTTCCATGGAAAACTGACTTTGCATGTGTAATTTTGTAGGTGAATACAACTTTCAGATCAGAATTAATCATGAGGCTCACCTTGGGTTTGAGGGGGCTCAGGGAATTTTATGTGCCAGAGAAAATCCTTTCTGGGGAAAAGCAGGAGATTTCTTTATGATGAGTAAAGCTCCTCTTAAGAATGAGAAACAAAGCCAACATTTTGTTTAAAAGTGCTCTAAGAATAGTAAATAAAATAAGCACTCCATCAGATAAAACCAGACTAAATATACAACTGCATCTTGCTTACCCAGAAAGTAAAATTATTTATAACCAAAGTTGAACATTTCTCTTGATTTCAGAGATGTTTTTGTTAGATAAATTCAACACAGGCAGCCTGTTTATTTAAATTGCCTGTACAAGGCTGGATGTTAATGGTTACTGGAGCTGCCCTTCACCCCAGGGTCTGGGGGCTTGGTCACTTTTGCAGGAATTCTTTTCCATGTTTCTGAGCTAACTGGGAGAAGGAGAATGAGTCACTGTGCAAATGAAGTCCAGAGCTGCATTCAAAACTTGCACTTCTCCCTTGGATGCAAATAGTTGATTAGCTGCAGTTCCAAGTGGAATTAGGCAGTAAATACAGTGTGCAAATGAAATTCCTGGAGCACTTTAAAATGCAGCCCACAAGGCACAAAACCTGAGCACATGTTGAACCTCACTGTGACTGATCTCTGAATTTGTTGTAGAATACCTTTAAGCCTTCAGTGTTGAACATATTTACCTAAAATCATGTTTGAAAATGCCATCCTTCAGGATTCCTTTTTCCCTGCCTTCTGCATGATATCCCAAAGAGCTGCAGCTATGCTTGGGTAGAGCTGTTTAATTAAGCTGTGGAATTAAGGAATATATTGCTGGGTTGTCCCTGATGTTAAACTCCTGCAGCCTTTGCTGGCTCTATACACAACTTTTTGCACCCAGAGCACCATTCCACATTTCAGCAGCAGATCCTGGGGGATGTTCCCAGGCCCAGCACCTGCCCAGTGCCATGTGTTGGTGCTCAAATTTAGGAGCTGTTTCACAGATCTGGCCAATCCAGCAGCCCTTTCTGGGTACTTTATTCTGCAAAAGCTTCTTCTGGCCTCAGAAAATTTTTTAAAAAGCAATTCATCAGGCAGTTGTGTGCTCAGTGGCCATGGCAGGAGGGAGCAGGGATGCAAAGTGCTCCTGGCCTCAAGGATTTGGGCAGAAAACCCTTCAAAACAGTGTTTGAAGCCATGTCTCATTTTTTTTTTCAGAGCAGCTGAGTGGTTCTTCAGGGTTTTACATTTTCCTGTCCAGATGGGAGTTTTCTCCAGCCTCCAGCACAGGCACTTTGGGGTTTTGGGAAGCTTTAGAATCCAGGGAAGTTGCACAACTCATCTTTAGGTTGATTGACTTTTGTGGCTGGCTGAAGTGCTGACAGGATCATTCAGGATTACTCCAAAAATGCATGAGTTCAGTTAAAAGCTGAGCTATATAGGCTTTTTTAAAAATTTTAAATATCTGTTTTGGAGAAACATAAGAAGGTCACTTAGTTGGCAGCTTAAATCAGCTAAAGTGAGGAAATAAAAGGGACGTGAGAACTGCTGGTTTGATTGGGGTGAGTGATACAATCCCAGCCTGTTACTGCTTCCCTGGGCTGCCAAAACTCAGCTCATGGCCTTGGTTTTTAAAAAAGCTGTGTAATTATTTCCTGTGGAATATTGCACTTCATAGGCTCCAGCCTTGCTCTTCAATTAAAGCAGCATTGATTTGTCACCTGAGCTCATGGTGGAGGGATGTGTTGGTTTGGATCTTAAATATTCTGTACATTGGAAGAACCCTTATTTTTCACCCAGGAAAATGCCAGATCTCAGAGCTTTTCCAGTGCTGACAGAAATTTTTCATTATGTCCATGAAACTTTAATTTCCAGGCTTTTCCTGTTGAGCAGCCAGCCAGAAGAGTTCTTGCTAACTAGTGAAACTGTTCTGTTTGCTTACAAGTTTTTTCCCAGCTGCACTTTCCTTTTTCATGGAAAAGCTGTTGTCTGCTCATCCACTTTTAGTTCTAAGGGATAGCAGCAGAAAACTGGATGGTGGATGCTGTTATGAGGCTGAGCAGGGTCCAAATGAGTCCAACTCGAATTGTATCTTCCCTTTTCTGTAGAACTTCAATTTTAAATTTAAATATATTTTTTTTCAATCTAAACATTTGATTTAAGTATTTCTTAATAAGCAGCAGCTTTATATTTGCAGAAAGTATTTGGGATCACTTCAGTGTCCCAATTAGGCCTCTTCACACAGTGTTTTCTCCATCCATAACCACTGCAAGATGTGAAAACAGGTTAATATCTATAAATTATCCTTCTGGAGAGGTCAGAGATGTCACTAATATAATAACAAAAGGGCATTTTCATGTGACAACTCAATGCAATGACCTGCAGAGAGAGTTGCTCCATCTATTCCTACATTTGACTTTTCTAGAAGTAGCAAATAAGATGATTTTCCAAAAGAAACATTTGTTTCTTTGCCTGTTTCCCCTCCCTTTTAAGGGAATATTTGAAACACTTCCTGATGCTGTTGAGTGGGAGCATTTTCCCCTCTGGTATCTCCACAGACCAGCTCATGGCTTGTCAATTAAGTTAATGATGCCTTTTAATTGTTTGCTGCAGTTCCATGTCAGGGTGTGTTTGATGTTTTTTGCCTCCCCAGCAGCAGTTTGTGTACCTGCAGCCCTCCCAGAGCAGAGAGCACCTCCTGCTCTCCTGCCCTGGACTCTGGCCCATCTGCTGATGCAGATCAGAGATCTCTGGGCAGCTTTGTGCAGGAGTTAATGTGTCATGGGACACACCAAGGTGTGTTTTTGCTGGCTGTGGAATGGAGCAGAGTTCAAGTTGAATGGTTTCAGTGCCATCCTCTCCAGATATCGAGGCTTCAGAGCCTGCTGGGTGCAGGGTTGGAAGTTGGAAGTGAGGCTGTGGGATGATCTTCCAGGGAAATCTTCCTCTGGAATCACCTCAGGGACAGCTCAGCAGTGCCAGCTCTTTCTTGGCTTTAGTGACAGATCAGATAATTAGAAGATCTATTAGAATCTTCTAATACCTACTAGAATAGCTATTAGAATATAATATTCTCATTCTGTGGTTTGTTAAAGGAGTTTTAGTAAATAAACATGAGTCTGACCTGATCTGAGCTCCTGGGCCAGTCCCCATCCCTGGGGGTGTCCAGGGAGTCACTGGATGTGGCACTCTGGGCTGGTGCCAGGGTGGGGATCTGTCCCAGCTTGGGTTTGATGGCCTTGGAGCTCTTTTCCAACCAGAATGATCCTGGGGTAGCACCAACACCAAGTTCTTGGCACCCTAAAGATGCTGATCATATTTAGATCTCAGTTCTCATCCTACAGACTCGAACCCTAATATTTGATTCTGCTGGTTTTCCTCAGGCCTCCCTTATTCCAGTAAAAGAATAATTGAAGTTTTGAGAAGTAGGAACTAAGGAAATCAAATTTAGTGATGAGAAAACTTAGTCCTTGTGTGTTTGTGCAGAAGAGGATCAGTGTGTGTGCTAGGAACAAGAGGGTATCCTGAATTTTTATCATAGCCTGGAGAAAAAGCTTTGGAAAGATTTAAAAACTGAAAGCAGGAAGTTTTCTGCAAAACAGCCCAAAAAACCCTCTCTTAAGCTGATACTTATAAGCAGTCAAAAACCCCAAACAAAAACCCCACAAACCCCTTTAATTTTTGGTCTTTTGTTGCCATGAATGTGCTTAGCATGGAGCAAATAAATTCTTTTCTCTGTTTTCCTTCCCTCCTGCCTGTATATGTGGGAATATAAATCCTGGTGGGTTTGTGGGGAGCCTCTGTGGGATTTTGTTCCCAGATTTTGGCATCCTCTGGGCAGCAGGAATTGGGTAATGCTGCCTTGGAAGCATTTCTTCAGCACAAAGAGGAGATGCTTTGTGAAAGTGGTGGGGCTGCATTTCTGCCCACTGCTGTGTAAACAGGGATGTGGAAAGGATTTTATGAGGTCCCTTTTGTTCCACTTTTTCAGCACAAACTCAGTTGCTTGTCATGGTGTTTGCCTCTTTCCATGAATGAAAATCTAATAAATCTTTTAGTCCAGAGGCCTCATTTATGATTATGACCTCCTATAGAAAGGATTTTACTTAAGTTTGGGGGTTTTTTTCCAGCTTAAAAATAACTTGCAGCCTTTCTGCTGGTTTTGGTCAAGTACCACAAACCAAAATGTTCAACCCAGTTTCAGGAGACTCAGAATTTGTCACCTGAAGAGTGGCATTTCCATGCTACATCCCACCCAAACTGATCCTGCATCCAGGGATTTCATCAAAGGAAATCCTCTAGGTATGGAGTGGTGAAATACTGGATTTTATGGAAAAGGGCTGGGCCACAATCAACACTCCTGATTTATCTTGGATTACTTTACTTTTTCAGGAGGAGCACAAAATTCTCAGTTTGGATTGAGGCACTGGTCTATCTAATCCTTTTATTAGGATGGATCCAGAAGCTGTAAAGAGGGAATTAGAAAAAAGATCAATATCTGATTGATGTGGCTTCCCAAAATGTCTCTTCTGCCCTTGCCCACATCCAGTGCAGGTTTTATCCTGACCTTTACCAGCCAGGAATGGCAAATCCTGAAGGGTTGGAATTGGCCTTTTGCTTTGTGTAGCTGCTGACATTTTGGGAAGTGGAGGAGATCCGAGCTCCTGCTTTTTTGGAGAGGGAGGCCAGAAATCCAGAGGATTTAACACCTGGTGTGAGCAGAGGGAGGGAATTGTGTGTCCCTTTACTGAAGCACTGAAGTGAACAGATGAGAAATGCTCCAATATCAGCCAAAAGGGTGAAAATCCCTGGCTGGAAAACAGAAAACAGGAAATGCGAAAATAGGAAATAGGGAAAAACAGGAATAAAAACCCACCAGGAAATAGGAGAAAAACCCCAGGAAATAGGAAAAAGAGGAAAGCAGAGGTGAATAAAATGTCTCCAGGCTGCCTGGCTGTGTTTTCCCTGGCTGGTGGGGCAGGCTTGCAGAAGCAGACAAGGTGACGTCGCTGCTGCCCTGGCTGTGCCTCAATGCTGGAGTATTCCCACTCAGCCTTCCCTGCTGGATCCAATGAAATGGACCTCAAAACTACATGGAAAAGGCTTCTTTTGTGTTTAGAGAAAGCAGCAAATAATAATTTTTAAAACCCCTTAAGGGATGATGCCAGAAGGTCCTGGGAGCACTGAGGGTGCCACAGCCTTGCTGGAGCTTCTCCTGCAGCTTTTCCAACCCCCTTTGTTTTCCTCTCCCCCTCTCCTGGGGATCTCATCCAGCTGTTCCATTTACCTGCTGGAATTTCCCAGATATTCCTGGATAAATCTCTACAGCAAAAAGCCTTGTGTGCCCCTTTGCCAGTGCAAATATACTCTGGGAACCTCCTGAATTAGGAGCTTTAACTTTTTGTATCCCCTGGGTTGGGAAGTTGGAGTTTTGCTGAATTCAGCATCCTGAAAAGCCATCAGTATCATGTGTCCTTAATTCTGTGCAAAGGTTTTTCTGCTCCTGGACACATTTATTGGGATACTGAGTAGAGTCAGCTCTTTGAGCTTTTGAGAGTAAAAGCAGTAAATAAAAATCCTTTTTTTTTTTTTTCCCTTTGTACTTGGTGGATGGCATCTTTTCTTCTGGAGTTCTGTAGCACTGATTGAATAAAGTTGAGCTTCAGGGTAGGTTTAGGAAGGTTATTTCAATAAAACCAACCAGAAGTTAAACAACACACAGAGTAGGTGAGAGGCCACAGAACACAAACATACAACTTGATAAATCAAACAAGATTTCTTTAGGCAGGTGGTATTTTTTTTGTGGTATTTTAGCTAGCTGGGAGAAAATTCCTGGAGCTTTTTGTATAATATTAGGAATTATCCAGTTGGTTGTCCCTAAAGCCTGTCCTGCAGGACATGGACATGAACTGCATTTCCTGCTCTAGAACAGACCTCATCTTACAAGATCAGTGCAAAAATCTTTACCTAAAGGTCCATTTTTCTCATTTCAGTCCTTTTCCATGGATAAATTCACTGCAGTGGATTGTATTCACTGGGCAAGTTCAGCCCAGACGTTGAGCAGGAAGAGGTTGTGGCACAGTCAGCACCACAAAATCCAGGGGTGATTTAAGGTTTGTTATTAACCCACAGAGTAAAACAGGAATAGCTTGCTTTTATGTCTCTGGGTAATCCAATGCTGCTGGAATTGCTGGAGATGAAAAATGAATGACTGGAAGAGATGGGGTTTGAATCCTTTGGAAATGCCAAACGATAAGAGCAGTTGCAGAAAAGTGATGCTGGGTTTGCTATAAACAACAAATGTTGCATAACTCTGGCTGTGTTTTTCAAAACCAGATGTTGCAGCAGTTGACACCAGGATTTCTGCAAGTTATTTGCTCATCCTTCAGCTGCTTCACCACATTCCCCCTCTCAATACCCATTTTACACATTCTTTCTCATTATAATCCTGTAGTACTCATAATTCCTATCAATATTCAGTGTATTTTAGCTGTGATCACAACTCAGGGGGCCCTGAATTCTCTTAAATAAATGTACCGAGGTGGGTTTTTTTAAAATTAACCTTTTCAAGTCTTCATGTTCAAACCTTCATGCCACTAAATATTGTCTGGATGGCTCAGCAGTGTCTGGTGAGCAGATTTATCCCTGTGGTGCTCAGCATGTGGCACAAAATCATTTCAGAAGCGTGAGAGGAACCCAGTGAATCTTTTGAAAGGAACAAACCTCTCCAAAAAGCAGAGTGTGCAGGAGAAAGCAGTAAGTAATGAATTGACATTATTCCTAAGCCCAGGGATTGCTGTAATTGTAATTAGGAATTACATGGAGGAGGAACAGTTGTGAGGATCAGAACAGGAATGTTCCATTTCTCCATGTAAAGAAAGCCACAAACATCTGTAGAACTGAATTTGGTGGCTTTCAAAATTCTCACTGCAAATAAAACTCAAAGAAGAGATTTTTTAAGCAGCCAAGACCCAGGTGCTCATTTGTAAATGAGCAGGACCTGCTCTGCTCCCCTGAGACCCCACCTGCAGAGCTGTGTCCAGCTCTGGGATTCCCAATTGAGGAACTGCTGGAATGAATCCAGAGGAGGCCACGGAGCTGCTTCAGGCCTGGAGCCAGGCTGGGAGAGCTGGGGGGGCTCACCTGGAGAGGAGAAGGCTCCAGGGAGAGCTCAGAGCCCCTCCAGGGCCTGAAGGGGCTCCAGGAGAGCTGGAGAGGGACTGGGGACAAGGGATGGAGGGACAGGACACAGGGAATGGCTCCCACTGCCAAAGAGTGGATTTAGATGGGATTTTGGGAAGGAATTGTTCCCTGGGAGGGTGGGCAGGCCCTGGCACAGGTGCCCAGAGCAGCTGTGGCTGCCCCTGGATCCCTGGCAGTGCCCAAGGCCAGGCTGGACAGGGCTTGGAGCAGCCTGGGATGGTGGAAGGTGTCAGGGTTGGAACTGGATGGGCTTCAAGGTCCTTTCCCACCCAAACCATTGTGGGATTCTCTGAGGACACAGTAAAAAAATTTAAAAGGCCTCAATGAAACCTTCAGGCCACAGCTGGGAAACAGAGGGAACTCAAGCTCCAGATGGGCTTTGGGTGGAGCCTCCCTGGGGACAGGGACAAGGGAGGTGACAAAGCCAGGTCCTGTTGCAGTGGTGCTGTTGTAACTTCACTGCAGTGTTTTGTTGGGCACTCAGGAGGAAGTTCCTTGTGATAAACATTGTTTTGAGTCTTACTGATAACAAAAAGTTAATAATAAATAGCCCTAAAAACAGGTTATCAGCTTGTAAATGCTGTTTCTCTGGAAATAAAGTGACAGAATTCTGGGCTCTCCTTATTAGGAGTGCTTACTGAAACACACCATGCATAGCACATAGTCAGGCACCCTGCACTCACAGGTACAATTTTAGTGACTCTGGGCTGGGATAATTCTGGTTTTAAGCCAATGTAAATTTGGCTTTTTGTAAGAAAAAATCCATGTGTGTATCCCCATGTGTGCAGTCAAAAGGCAGGAGGAATTTATAAGAGAATAGAAAGTGGATTAAATAAAGGTTTTTCATGGTGAATTCCTGATCTGGATGTCTTGGGAAGTGGGAGTCTCCAAGAACTCAGCATACCAAATATCTGATGTGTAAGATGACCTGTCCTGGCATTCCATCCTTTCCACACTCAGATCCTGTTTTTGCTTGCACCTTATTCCAGTGGAGGCTGAAATTTGCTGTGAACCTGCAGGAAGGGAGGAGTCAGGATGTGACCAGAGCCATGAAACCACACTGAACTTGTAAAACCAGGCCCTGAAAACATGGAGAGTTCTTCCTCATCCCAGTGTCCCTGGGAGGGATGCTGTTTGTTCCTTGATGTTATTGAGATAATTCCATGTGGGTGTAGCATGTTATTACAGAGATGAGTGGGGTGATAAGAGCTTTGCTTGGAGTGGATTATTTGGGGTGAAACTGCTTGGAATGAAGCTTTCCCAAGGCTGGAAAATAGCATGAAGTGGTGGTACCAACATTCCTGAGGGAGGAGGTTGGAACTGGGCACCTGAACACCTCCACAGGTCATGGGATGCTCTCAGAGCAAGGCCTGGCACTTCCCAAAAGTCATCACTTCTGTCTGTATTTAGGGATATCCTCCTCATTCTTCTTCTCTCTTTGTTTTTCCATAGTGAGTGTTGAAAAAGTGGAATTAAAGGGGCTGGCACACAAGAAGAATGAAAGAAATGTTGAGTATTCCTTTGAGGTAAGTTTGGGTTTCCTTTTCTGTGAAAGAAGGGAGGATAATACTTAAGGAGGAGTTAAAGAAATTTTCAAACTTTGTTGTTGGGTCCCAAAAATCCTTTGTGAAAGCAGAGCTCCTTTGGGACTCATAGTTTTTAATCAATGATTTGAAAGTCATAAATGGCTGTGGATGATGCAGAGGTTGGTAGGTGGGGATTGGCAAAAGAAAAAAAAGAAAGCCATTTTAATGCAGGAAATTTTGGCAGTGTTTATTTAGGGGGAAACATGATGCCACACTTACAGGGTGGTTATCCATATCTTTAGCCAATGTCCATTCTTCTGCTGGAATGCAGAAGCCAGAGGAAATTTCAGTCTTAATCTGGACAGAGAACAATGTGGGCTCTGAGGGCACAGCTGCTGGAAAGAAGCAGGGAGGGAGCCTGTGGTGGGATATGGTTCCAGAAGGTTGGAGAGTACAGAAAAGCTGTGGGAATTCTTCTGGGCTCGAGTGAGGGGTTTCTCTCATGAGCTCTCAGAGAAACCATCACACCTGAGATAGCCCAGCTACCCTGGATGCATCACATCAGCAGGATAGCTTCTGAGGCACTGTTGGAAAAGAAAAAGTTCTAATAAAAGGCAAAATAACAAAGCTCTTACAGAGAAAAACCGAGCCTGGGGCAAGAGGTTCTTGCTCCTGCTAAAGCACCCCACAAAAACGATTATTTCCTTTGTTCTCTTCTTTTTCTAGTGAATTACCTGCAGGGGACCTCTTAGCCTCTGTCCAATTGGACACCCCAGGTCTCAGGTGAAGTCCCAAAGGTCCCATGAGGTGGCTTTGGGAGAGAAACTTCTGGGCTTTTTGCCTTTTTAAGCAGACAAAGAATAATCTAGTCACTCCATCAACAGGAGGCACATTCCTACACTTGAGGAAAACTCTGTGGAGCAAGAGTTGGGGGATTGACTGGAAGGGGATTCCACCATGGTCTGAAAGTGTTGGCAAAGGGAATAAAAGCCCTTCCCAGCAGAGGGGTGTTAATCCAGCAGGGAGGGCAGAGCAGGAGCTGCTGTGGGAGCTGCAGGCCTGCCCTGGGAGCAGTGGGAGCAGTGCTGTGGGGTGAGAGGGGCTCACACAGAGCCCAGCAGCAGCCTGGGCTCTGCTGCAGGGATGGGCTCATCCCATGGACCCTGGGGGAGCAGCAGGGATGGAGATGGGTGCTGCTGAGCAGCTGACAAACTGCTTTTCTCCCAGCTGCAGTATATATTCCAAAATTTGGGATGCACAGCCCAGAAAACAGCTTTGGTTTGTTTGATGAGACAAAGTAGGGGGTGAGAAAAGGGGGAACCCACAAGGAACCAGGCAAGAGAATCCCAATTATCCACAACTTTCACCAAGTTACTCCTTAAAACTCTTCAGCATCTGTTGGGATGTTGGCAGCATTAACCTCTGCAGGACTGGATTTGTGGAGAATGGCCCAAATTTCCTGAATCCCCAATTGTTCTAAATGTCATCCATCACAGACAGGATTTTTCCAAGGGCTTTTCAAGCTCTGTATGAAGCCTGCAGTTGTCTCCACTCCAATTAAGATCTCGTGAAACTTCTTTTCCTATTACAAATTTTTCTATAAATAACAGAAATTACTGTACTCAGTGTTTGCCTCAACAGCTTGAACTGAAGGAAGAGCAGAGACTTGAGCTGAGTTGATAAATTGCTGTTTGCTGGGTTAAAAACCCAGTTATGGAATGGTTTTGTTCTGTTCAGGGGATAGCAGGTCAATGGAAGGAGCAGTTTAGTGTTTGCAGTGCCATTGTTCCCCCCATTTACAGTTCACGTTACTGTTTTATAAGTATTGAAAATTCAAGTTAAAACAGAAGTCATGACAATTGTTGGGTTATTACAGAACCAGAAAAAAAGAGAATATTTCCTGTTCTTTCTGAAATTCCTTGTGAATTTTAAAAAAATATTTACTTACCACAAAAGTAAGAAAAAACCAACCCACAAACTTGGTAAAACCGCTCAAGTTTCTGTCTTCTTTTCCCCCCCTTTTTATTTTTGTGTAACAGCTCTGCTGAGAGGAAATTCCTCCCTTATGTAATATATTTTGAAATCCTCTCCCCACTCTTTTTGGCAGCTTTTAGATGGCTGGAAAAATTTTGTGTATGTTTGGAGTTGTCATTGAAACCAATGTCATGTGAGAGGCTGCTCTGTGATCCCGAAACTCCCACCCAGCTCCTTCCCCTATGGATCCAGCTGCCTCCCAGATGCCTCCAATGGATATTCTGGATCCATAGGGATTCACCCCTGGCCTGTCTCATGGTGATTTTCCTCAAGCCAAGAAATCCTGATTTTTGGCTTGATTAAACTTCATCTCCCAAGCAATAAATGCTTCAATATCCAAGGATGTCGTGACTTGTTTGTGTGGGAAGAGATAGTGAATATTCCCTTTTTTTAGAGCATGGACAAGATGGAGTCTGGAGCAGGAGCTGCAGGTTTCACTGGGAAGGTTTTGCCTGGTTTTTGCTGCCATTCCCAATTTCTCTGGCATATGGAGTTGATTAATTAGCAATAGGCAGCCTTGTGTGGGGGGAGCCGTTCCTGTTGGAAAGCAGATCCTACAAACCAGCTGTTTTCTTTAACAATAATGAGGGGGAAAAATTCCATTACTCCGTGGTTGGTTGCTTAACTCTGGATGTGTGCAGTGTGTAAGGGCTGTGTAAACTCTGAGGGGCTTTTCCAGGCATCCAGAGGAGTTGATAAATGTAAAACCAGCAAGAATTGGGCAGCAGTTTTGTCCTTGTGCACAACAAAAAGTGTTTCCTTCTTGATGTCACCAATCAGATCTCTGAGGGACAGTTGATACCAATTACTGAATTTTGAGGAACTAAATTAAATTAATTACTAAAGCAAATCCTTCTTGCTCCTTCCCAAGGTCCTGTGGTCTGATTCTTCGGTGACGTTGGTAACCAAATCTTCTGCTGAAGTGACTGAATTCATTTCAAAGGTAAAGACAATAAGAAAAACACTTTGAAAAGGTAAAAATGTTTTGTCCCTCTCTCTAATTTTGTTCAATGATGCTTCTCAAAATGTCCCAAGATAATTCAGATTGAATTTCATAAAATATTTGATTAATAACAGTCAGTGGCTTGAATTTCATAGAAATAACAAGACTTCTCTCTTTTAATTTGTCATATCCTCCCCCTTTAGCTGTCTCAGCTGTATCCAGAAGAAAACTTGGAGAAATTCATTCCCTGCTTAGCTGGTCCAGATTCATTTTACCTGGAACGGAACCACATGGACCTGGAATCAGACCTGAGGTATGCTGGGATTTTGTGGGGTTTTTATCTTGACACTGGGCTTCCTTCACCAAGAAAAAGAAAAAAACTAGGAAATAGAAATATTATCTCCATATTCTGAATTACTTCAAAGAAATTAGAGCCTGATCCTAAGCTTTTTTCTTAGATGTTCCATTAATTCCATTGCATAACAATTTTTCAGGAATTCTTTCTTCAGAAATACAGATGGTAATAATATTCTGTATTAAGCTTCCTGGAGAATTGATATTTCCTCATTCCTTGTGAAGAACAAATAGAAGATCACTGGCTTTGCAAAAGTTTGTTTTGGACTCAAAAATAACCAGAATTGTTTAAAACAACCACTCAAAACTCAGGAAAAAATAGAAGCTTGAATATTCACCCATCTGTATTGAGGAATGGGTTGTGGGGATTTTTTTTCACCTTTCACAGAGTTTTTATTTTCTCAGTCATTTTAGGTTGTCATGGTGTTTATTTTACTTTAATTTTTAAA
The DNA here is from genome assembly GCA_013397555.1 of Urocynchramus pylzowi. NCBI lineage: Eukaryota > Metazoa > Chordata > Aves > Passeriformes > Fringillidae > Urocynchramus > Urocynchramus pylzowi. Next base: position 475,205 of record VZRH01005215.1, read on the forward strand.
AGTTAGGTATGTATTTAGATATTATTAAACTATTACATTTTTTGGAAGCCTTTAACGGCTTAAGAAATTTTTCGATGCCTTAACTTGTACCTCCTCACATTATTACAAATCATCTGGCCATTATTTAATATAAACCAGTATTTTAAATACCATAATCTGTAGCAGATCACATCAGATTTCTCTTTCTAAAAATTATTTTCCTAGGGAAATTGGAGTGACTTAAATTCCTTTCAGCTGCTACTGTCTTTATCTATGCAAAATGAGATTATTGTAATATTAATATTATTCTGATCCTAATATGATATTATTATAAAATTAAATGATATTTTAAAATATTAATTCATTTTATTAGAGCTTTTCCTTTCCACTTTTTTTTTCCCCTAAGCCATGTTGGATATTGCTTTTCCATAGGCAGCAGCCAGCAGGTGCATGCCTGGATTATTTTTCATGGCAAGCAGCATTCCCATTGCCTTGCTGTGCTCCAAGGAGAGTTTGGGAGGCTGCAGGGAATGTGTGTGGCTGCTGCTTGGGAACAACAGCCTCTGCAAATCTGGGTTAATGGAGCAGCAAGTGCCCTGCCAGAGCTCAGCTGCAGCTCTGGAGCAGGGAAGAAGCTGCTCCAAGGTGCTGCTCAGCTGTGAAATTCAGCAGTGAACTCTGAGGTTTCCAGCTGGGAAACACCTCTGGGTGTGCGGAGGTGCAAAGTTTTGGGAGATGGGCATTTTTTTGTGAAATCCTAGGGTGGTTTGGATTGAAGGGACCTCAAAGCTCATCCCATCCCACCCCTGCCATGGCAGGGACACCTTCCACCATCCCAGGCTGCCCCAAGCCCCATCCAGCCTGGCCTTGGGCACTGCCAGGGATCCAGGGGCAGCCACAGCTGCTCTGGGCACCCTGTGCTTCCCCACTCTCCCAGGGAAGGATTTCTCCCCAATATTCCATCTAAATCCACCCTCTTCCAGCTCAAAGCTGTCCCTCCTTGTCCTGTCCCTCCATCCCTTGTCCCAGGTCCCTCTCCAGCCTCCCACAGCCCCCTGGAGGCACTGGAATGCTGCTAAAAGGGCTCTTTTCCCTTAAAAGAGGCACAGGGAAAACGTGACAGAAGTTTTTCCCTAAACTGCCAGACTCTGCATCTGCTGTTTATCTCCAAGAGGAGGAAATTCAATAACAGATCCATCTCTATTTTATATTCCTCAGGTTCCTGCATTTGAAAGGCAGTTTTCAAGTTTACATTTGAACATTTTCAGCCTTAAAAGTGTTCAGGGTTCCTGAATGAGGGATCTTTGCTGAAACACTCAGCAGAGTGAAAACAACCCCGGGGTAACAGGGTTTGGTATTAAGAATAAGAATATCCATAAATTTCCAGAATTCAGAATTACATGGTGTGTTTCAGCTTTTAAATTTCCAGTCTAATTTCCCAGTGTGTTGTCCAGAGTGCAATCCTGATGGATTTGGGAGGCTCTAACAGAGCAGGGGCTTTGTTTGTTGCAGGTACCTGGCCCCGTTTCCTTCCCATGTGGTGAAAAACGACCACGTCAGGAAGTTCTTCAGCACTTCATCTCCCTCACAGCAACTTCAGAGCTCAAGTGAGTTGAAATAAAGTTTAATTTTTTTTTTTTTTTGTACTGCATTTCATAAACTGATGCCATTTGTGACTCTGTTCCTTGTTTCCAGATCCTGGTAACCCCTCCCTGTATAAAGTAGGAACTACGCTGGGAACATCTGGAAGGTGAAATATTTATTTTGTTTACAACTCATTCTCTTAAGAGGCAATTTTCATATCTTCCAGCAAAACCCAGACCCCCTTCAAGGAGCCAATATTGTGGCTTCTTTTGCCACTTCCATATGGAAAGATTAAAAATTTCCATAGGATTATATTTGGGCATCTTCTTTTCAATAATGCAAAGGCCGTTCCTCGAAAGCTTTTTTAAATCACAGAGAGGCAGCAGAATATTTCATATCTGTGATTACTGAAGGAAATTATTGAAGGAAAATTCTGTTGAAGGTGAAGATCAGCTTCACCCTTTGCCAGAACTGCCCTGTTTTACTGAGCTGTGGAGCAGGGCAGGTACAAATCCATACCCTGGCTCCTGGTTTTTCCCAGAATCCCGATTTCAGTGGCCACAGCAGCTGAGCTCTGGGTGTCAGAGCTTATCCAACTAAACCCAGCCCTGTTCCTCTTTTCCAGACCTATATGTGGGGTGGCTGGAATTCAGTCTTCCCAGAACCACGTCCAGCACTCGGCTGCTGCTCCCGTGTCTCTGCCCCACTGCTCCCACTCCGGAGGCGCCGGCTCCTCGCTGGGCTATCGCTCCCAGCTGGAGAGCTCCTCCCCAGCCATGCTGATGTCTTCCAGCCCTCAGACCCCTCAGACACAGGAGCAAAACGGGATCCTGGACTGGCTCAGGAAGCTGCGCTTGCACAAGTATTACCCTGTCTTCAAACAGCTCACCATGGAAAAGGTAAGGCAGGAAATGGAGGGAAGCAGCCAGCTTTTAAATTATCCCCCTGCTCTCCAGGCTGGGAACATCTGCACTGAGGATCACACAAGTTTCTGGCACGTGCTTGGGAGGTTTTCACTTTCTGAGAGCAGTAATGAATTGATGAAAACCTTCTTGCTGTTCTCACTCCGTGCTGTGTCCGGGGCTGTCCAACAGCTGCTGCTTCTCCCAGGCTTCCTCATGGACTGCTTGGAGATCCAGCTGGGATGCTGCCTCAGGAGCTCTGCTTGGCTCCCTGGACATCCCTCTGTTGTTTTCTCTTGATTTCTGCTTTTTGGTTGATTTTTCTCCCAAAATATTTGGTTATCCTCATTTTAAGAAATAGATTTTCAGAGACTCGTTGCATGAATATGAACACGAGTGAGTGAGGTTTTTTTCCTGCAGAAATTCCTGTGGAAAAACCATCTCTTACGTCTTTGCATTGTAAGAGTCCCAGATAACACCTGTGTGTGCTGGATTTTATCTAAACAAAGCATTTTGGAGCATTTTCCCAGCTCCAGTGGGAGATTCCTTGTCCTCTGTCTTTTGGCCTGGAACGCCCTCCAGTGGAGGGAGAGCTTGGGCTGAGCTTTGTGCTGCTTATGGAATATTTTATGGATTTAATTTCAATCTCTTACCAGAGGCTTCTGATTTAATTTTCTTCATTATAAAAAGGGAAATATACTGGGGTTTTTTTTCTTTAATAAAGTAGTAAAACTCTATATTCCAGTGTATTTTAAAAAAGCAAATATTATTATGCATGCTTCACTGGCTTTTAATTACATTATAATATAAATGTCTGTATCTGTCTCTATATTTTATTATTAAATTTACTATTGGTGTATATTTTCACTGCACTTCTGTGGTAAATGGCACACTGGGAAAACTGGAGTGATTTTCTAAGATCCTTAAATTCACTGATAGCATTCACTGATATTTTAATTTAATTCTATTTTAATATGTACATGAGTTATTTAATCTTTATTGTGACTGGTTAATACAAGCACACACCTAATTAAATTAAATCTGCAGGTGTTCTTTCTTTCATGCCTGTCCCCCACATTTTCCTTTTAACACTATAATTGAAAACTGGAGTAGAGAGTTTCTTTGAATTTAAAAATGGTTTTAAAGTTGGCTTTTGGAATTGCTCTTCACTAAAAATGGGAATAAGAATATTGCAGCTTATAAAACTAAACATATTTTTTCTTTCCAAGTTTCTGAGTCTTACTGAGGAAGATCTGAATAAGTTTGAGTCCCTCACCATGGGAGCAAAGAAGAAACTCAAAACCCAGCTAGAGCTGGAGAAGTAAGTGAGGGCTGGGGGAACTTGTTTTAAGGTTGAGAAATGCAAATTTTTCTTCCCAGACCACAAACCTACCATGATTCCCACCTGGAGATACAGCTGATTATTATCTCCATTACTAAACAATATTTAGCACTTTCTGGTTTACTGCTGCCTGATCAGGGTTGTGATAAGGATACCAAATTTTTAAATCTACAGAATATACATATTGTGGTTAGTTTTTTTTAAACTTGTGTCACATTTGTTGCAAAGATTTTGGGCTTCCCATCCACTTGGCATTGATGGGAGCTGTTGGGTTTGCAAGCCCAGGGGATGCACTCCCAAAGTCAGGCCTTTTTATTCCTAGGAAGTGACAATTTTCTGGCTCCAATCCATGTGGATGGAGCACAGGAGCTGCCTCAGTGTCCCACAGTGACCCCAGGCAGCTGTGACAGCCCTTTGGGGACACTGATGCAACAGATTGTCCTGGTTTTTGCATCTCCACTTACAGGAAAGTGTTTATTCTACAGCTACTGCTGTTCCTTAAAAAGCAATTAGAAATCCAAATCTGTGCCCATTTATCAGAGCTCCTTGGCAGCGTTTATCAGCAATCTTAGTTTCTCCAGAGTTTGTTTGGAAAAGGAAAACTTGGGGCTGTCTTTGTTTTCTCTTTGGGTTTGGGATGTGCTGACATAATATGTGATAGAGTTTAGTCAGGGTTTGGTGATGTTTTACCCTGGACAAATAAGAGCATAGTGTTGTAAGCAGATGGCAAATAGTCCAACCCTAACTGCTGGCAGTTCTGGTCAGCACTGATGTGATTTCCAAGCGTTTCCATTTGAAATGGGCACAGCAGCAGTGGATTGTTCAATGGGCTTTGTCTGCTTTGGGTTCATTCAGAAATGGGTTTATTTGTGGTTGTGTTTTTGCCAGTTTCTGTCTCTTCATGCTTCTCTCCATCACCCTGTAGGGAGAAGTCAGAGAAACGGTGCCTAAACCCCTCCACACCTTCCTCAGTGACCAGCAGTGGGGTGGCCAGGGTTCCCCCCACTTCCCACGTGGGGCCTATCCAGAGCATCCGGGGCAACCACACTGCAGGTAAGGGGAGCAGGGGACACTGCTGTGCTCAGCTGTGGGGTCACCTCCTTCCTGTGCTGCTTCTTCCTCAAGCTTTATCTTCCAAAAGCCATCGGCTTAACAGGGAGCAAGCAAAAAGTCTGATTTTGGTGATTATTGGGGGCAATAAAAAGTGATTTTTTCCATGGCTCTGGTGGGAATGGGCAGCTGCTCCGTTCCACCTGTGGTGTATCCCTGTAAATGCCGAGCGCGGCCGCGTTCTGCTGAGGCGCTGTCAGCGTCCCCTCCGTGTCCCCTGTCCCTGCAGAGCTGCGAGTGGACGTGGATCAGCCAGCCCACCCCCTGCCCCGGGAGGGCAGCTCCTCCGAGTACTCCAGCTCCAGCTCCAGCCCCATGGGGATCCAGACGCGGGAGGAGAGCTCGGACAGCGCCGAGGAGAACGAGAGACGTAAGCAGAGCCCCCCAGCCGTGCCCCCCGCCGCGCCCAGGGCTGTCCTCACAGCTCCTCTCTCCCCAGGCCTGGAGCTCCACCTGGACGCCTCGGACAAGGAGAAGCCGGTGATGCTGCTGAACCATTTCCCCTCGAGCTCTGCCAGGCCCACGGCCCAGGTGCTGCCCGTGCAGAACGACGCCGGCTCGGGCCCCGCCGGCCACCACGCGCTGCCCATGCAGATGCTGTCCCCGAGCCCGTCGCACATCGCCCCCATCCGCGTGCTGGGCTCCGTGCACAAACCGGAGCGCGGCAACGCCGACATGAAGCTGCTCTCGTCCTCCGTGCACTCCCTCTTGTCGTTGGAAGAAAGGAATAAAGTGTCTCCCGGCTCGAGGGGCAGCATAAAGATGGAAAAGGGCTTTGGGAACGCCGTGGTGGATGTCATGTCCGCGTCCTCTCCGCACCAGCCCCTGCAGGTGCTGTCGGGGGGCGCCGAGAGCGGCTCCCCCACGTCCACCATGAACTTTGGGCCTCGCACCAAAGTCGTCCACGCTTCCACTCTGGACAGAGTGATCAAACCAGCCCAGCAGCCAGGACTCATAGTGGAGACGAGCACCGCTGCCACGGTGACGTCCAGCACAGTCTTCCACGTGGCTCGTCCGCCCATCAAACTCCTGGTGTCGTCGTCTCTTCCCACCGACTCCGCCATGGCCGGACAGACTTCCTGCTCCAGTAATATGCAAATAACGGTGTCCCCCGCAATAATCAACCCCCGGACTGCTCTGTACACAGCCAACACCAAAGTTGCCTTTTCTGCCATGAGCAGCGTGCCCGTGGCGCCCATGCAGGGCAGCTTCTGCGCCAACAGCAACGCGGCCTCCTCCAGCAGCCACCCGTCCCCGTCCTTCACCACCATGGCCAACCTGCCCAGCTGCCCCGCGCCCAGCTCCAGCCCCACGCTCTCCTCCGGCGCCGACAACAACTTCTACAGCAGCAGCAGCAGCAGCAGTAGCAGCAGCAGCAGCGGCGGCTCGGCCGGGAGCGTGCCCGTCCCCAACCAGAACCACCACCACCACCACCACCAGCAGCCGCCGCCGCAGCCCCCCGGCTGCATGGTGTGCAGCTCCTGCGGCTGCAGCGGCAACTGCGGCTCCAGCGGCATGACCGTCAGCTACGCCAACTATTTCCAGCACCCCTTTTCAGGACCTTCCATGTTTACTTTCCCTTTCCTGCCCTTCAACCCGCTGTGTAGCAACGGCTACATCAACACGCAGCAGTACAACAGCAGCACCACGTTCCCCGTGGTGCACACGGCCTACAACAGCGGCCTGGCCCCCGACTCCGTCATGGCCGGACAGTCCACCTTCGCCGTGCCCCCCATGCAGAACTTTATGGCGGGCACGGCCGGGGTGTACCAGGCTCAGGGGATGATGGGCAACGGCAACGGGTCAAGTCACAAAAAAAACGGGAACCTCTCCTGTTACAACTGCGGGGCCAGCGGGCACAGAGCTCAGGACTGCAAACAGCCACCCATGGATTTCAATCGGCAAGGTAAAGGCTGGGGGGGACACGCCGAGTCCTTTCCTGCGTGCAGAGTTCAGGCTGATGTTTCCAGCAAACTCTTTCATTCCTTTGTGTCAAGAAACCTGATGTTTCTTCAAGTGGCTCATGGCTGCATTGGGGTGACGCTTTGGAACGGTTGGGTCTGGGTTTGGAGTAGGATCCAGTCCACACAGAGTGGGGCCTTGAGCTCTGCCCCTGGGGTCCTGATGGCGTCTTGGAATCTCTGGCTTGTAAAAATATTTTGTTATTAAAAGTTGATGGTCTGAGCTATTGGCAAATTTTAGGCAGCCCCAGCAGGAGGATCCAGGTGAGCCTTCAGCTGTGCTCTGTGGGGTTGGCAGTGCTTTTTAGGGAGGGAAGAGACATCAAGGAAGGGAGGCAGCTGCTGGGAACAGGTTGCTGTTGCTGCTTCTGCATTGTCAGCCAGGTCAGCTTCGGTCATTATTGCAAGTTCCCCCCCTGCAATTTTAGAAACTGAAATCTCTGTTCCTCTTCCCTTCGTGCCCAATACAATAACCTAAATGAAGAATTGCTGTTGAAACCCTCCTGAAGGCCCTGTTTGCTGCTGCAATTATTTATTGGACATGTTGCTTACACATGTAGAGCACAGGCTTCTTTGGGAGAATCCTTAATTCCAGGAAGGAAACAGCTAAAAGAGAAATACTGCTTTACCAAGAGCACTTTTTAGTCCCATTTTTCTTTTTTATTTTGATTGTCTTAAGATAATCTGAGAGTGGTGTGGGTTAAAAAATGAAATACAAACTCTGAGTGAAGAGCACTGAGGTTCCATTTGACATCATGCCTTGTCTGTAGCCTTTACCTGGATTCATTTTTGTGTGGTCTCAGCAATTTGAACACCATAAATTAACAAGTGTGAGGTGTTGGGCAGCAATTTGCAGCAGGAAAAAGGTAAATACTGAGTGGAATTTTGGTGGTAAATGTTTTGGTAGTGGCCAGGGAGAAGCAGAGCTGCTGCCTTGTCAGTCCTGAGTGGGAGAACTTCAGAAATGCAGCAGACTCTGATGCCTTTTTAAATCGGATTTTATTTCATTAATTAAATTCCCATTTAAAGTCTGCCAAATTTTTCAAAGGGCATGGACTGACAGGACAAGAGGGAACGGCTTTAAGCTGAAGGAGGCCAGGGTTAGAGGGGATATTGGGAGGAAACTCTTCCCTCTGAGGATGGGGAGGTCCTGGCACAGGTGCCCATTGCAGCTGTGGCTGCCCCTGGATCCCTGGAAGTGTCCAAGGCCAGGTTGGACATTGGGGCTTGGAGCACCCTGGGCTAGTGGAAGGTGTCAGGGTTGGAACTGGATGGTCTTTAAGATCCTTTCCCACCCAAACCATTGTAGGATTCTGTGATTCCATGAAACAAAGTTGTGGCAGCCCTAAAATTGCACCCAAGCTCCAGTGGTGCGTTCCATGGGTAAGAAGCAGCAGGTTGGTTTGGGAAGCTGTGGGAGGTGACTGATGTGTAACCCCTGTGTCCCTGTCCCTGTCCCAGGTACGTTCAGGCTGAAGTACGCCCCTCCCTCTGAAAGTCTGGACTCCACAGACTGAGGTTTGCCCAGCTGGCACCACGATGCTGTAAAGCCATGGAGAGCGACGGAGATCGAACTGCAAAACTGAGACGTCCAGTTGCTGTTAAGCTTAATGTATTTTTTAATCCAAAGGTGCTTTACTTTATTAGACTAGGTAGAAAATCTAGCTTAGGGGTGCAGCCAACCCAGTTTTGATTGCCAAATTCAAGCTTTGTTGTTGGAACTCCTGACTCTGTGTCCTCGGACCGATGGATGGACGGATGGATGGATGGATGGTGGAGCTGGCCAGCTGCAGTTCCTGCTGGAAGTACAACATCCCCTGTACTTTTTTGGCTGGAGAACGTTGCCACAATTGGACTTTTCCAAGGTGAAAGGCCTGACTCCAGGGCAGCTCTGTTCTGAGGTGGAAGGTAGGAGTGGCCGGAAGGACTTTGGCACCCCTGGGCTAGGTAAAATGTCTACTTTTTTTCAAAAGTGATCAGGCACTAATCTCTGGGATTTTTAAGGATTGCACTACAGAAGAATGTAAAACTCTTCAAGCTTTCTGCACTTTTAGCAGACAGTGTCACTCTGAGACCAGTGCAAGAGGCAAAGAAGTTCCAACCTTTACAAATTGGCACCAGCAGGCTTACGGGACTTAATTCCACAATAAAAATCCTAAAAAGTCTCTCTCTTTTCCCTTCCAAAAGAACACACACGGCAGTTTCGGTTCCTTCTGGAAACAAACTCGTGCTTCATTGTCTCACCTATTACTAGCTAGTGCTGGCTTCCCAGCACTGGAATAAACTTAGTTTCCAAGGGTCCAAGTCCCAGAGACTCCAGAGTCATAAAGGCTTCAAGGATATTTTCCTGTAATACACAAAACCTTTACGTCCTGTTACTGTATATAGGTCTCTTTCACAGAAACCTTATTATTCTGCTTTTGTAAATGAATTTTAAACCATCCTAAAAAAAAAAAAAAAATCAAACTAAGAACTCTGGTAGCAGAGTTGATAAGCTTTTGCTTTACTTTATATAAAATACCCTTTGGCTCCTACCCCAGGATTCAGGAGTGGTGGGAGTCAAACATGTAAAAGGTAGTAAAAACTTCATTATTATCAAGACTTGGAAGGATTTCTTGTCGGCCTCCTTCGTTGCAGTAGGTTGTAGATGAGTAGCTTTGGTGTTAACTACTTAGTCCATCATTTGTGGGTGACAAATCTAAATTAGGACTCGAGAGGAAGCCAAACCCATCTCGAACTGCTAATTTGAAACACTTTGGTCCTGTCTGGTTGAAAGAAGATCCTAATCCTCATGGCTCTCCCCCCCGGGAATTTGACTGCATTAAATGGGTGAGGCCTCCTCTGTAACAAAGTGTCTGACAGAGAGATATTTGCATCCTGTAATTTGGGAGACACCTTTAAAGTCTGAAGCCTTGTTTACACTTGGAGGTATTCCTTACACCAGGACGAATCCATAGGATTTGTAGTGGAGCAGTGGCTTGGGAAGTCCTCTGGGAGCAGGAGGGTTTGGAGCTGCCCCAGGGGATGGGGCTGTGTGAGGGGGGAGCTCAGCCCTTCCTGGCCTCATAGGAAAGGAACATTTTGGGCCATCCCTGTGTCCCTGTCTCTCCAAGGGCAGTCTCATCCTCCTGGGATCATGAGCATCGGGAGAGCCTCGGGAATGTGGGTGGGCAGAACCAAACTGGGCCCAGGGAGGGATCCAAAACCTGAATTTGCAGATCAAACAAACAGACAAAGAAAAGATACTTTTTATTGCTATGCAATAAGAACTCCCTGATGTGTGTATCCCCAGCCCAGCTCCTGCTCCCTGTTGGTTCTGCCTGCGTTTGAGGACGTTCCCTGTGTTCCCATGAACAACCTTCAGACCTACAACACTAAAGGGATGAAAACTGACAATGCAATTTACTTTGCCTTAATGAGCTCGAGACAATGGTAGGAACAGTCTGTCCCACTGCATCATGCCCAAGGAAAACGTGCAGTTCCATGTTTACTATTTGCAGCTTTGAGGGTCTCTCCAGTGGCCTGGAACATGTGCTGAAAGCCAAACTTAGTGTTATTATTATTATTATTGTTGTTGTTGTTATTATTTTTTTCACTTTTTTTAAACAGTATTTTAAAATTGTATTTAAAGAAACTGTATTTCAACACACATGTGAGTGTTCAAAACTCTCTTGAAACAGCAAAAAACAGCAGCAGCAAAAAAAAAAAAGTCATTTCTGTACCAGTTGTGTTTTGTTTTACTGCCCAGGGCTGGGCACAGTTGTGTCTGATCTTCCTCAGAAAAAAATCATATCAAAAGGACTGTAAAACTGAACGTCTGTCCAGCAAATTGTTTCATTCCTTTCTCCAGAGCTTTCTTTAGGATCCTTTCCTGTGTGCAGAGTTCAGGCTGATGTTTCCAGCAAACTCTTTCATTCCTTTCTGTGGGATCGTTTCCTTTGTGTCAAGTTACGGCTGATGTTTCTTCAAGTGGCTCATGGCTGCATTGGGGTGACGCTTTGGAACGGTTGGGTCTGGGTTTGGAGTAGGATCCAATCCAGCAGGACCTGGAGGCAACACGAGTGTCCGAGAGGAAAATCTGGTGAGCCAGCAGCAACCTCAGAGCTTTCCCCAAGTCCCAGTGAGTTGGGGCTTCAGACCTGCCAGTGAACACCCTCCACTCTGTACCCAGAACAACCAAAGTTGGTAAGTCCGAACAGAGCACCTTAATTCCATGAAATTATCCTTAATCTGTTCTTCAAAGGCACAAATCCATCTTTTTACCCCTAAAAAGCAAGGCAGTTTGGGTTGGAATAGTAGAGTTCCAGCTGCCCTGCCTGAAGGAACCAGTTCTTAAACCCTATTTTTGTACACTGAAAGATGGAGATTTCAAAGAATGTTATTTAGCCCTGTCTTTGTCCTGTGAGTATAAAAAGAATTAGTTCTCCAGATGGATTTCACTGTGGAATGGGAATGATTTTTCAATGTAAGAGGGAAGGGAATCCCCAGTGATCTCCCTGCAGGAGCAGGAGAATCAGTGAGGAGCCTTTCCCAGGGGAGGGAGCAGCGGGTGGGGCAGTTCCAGCTGCAGTTTCCATTTGATGACGGAAAGACTCGAAATAGGATGGAATTTCCAGTGAACTCCTCCTCACCCTGCAAATTAAGCATTAATAAATATTCTGGGCTCGACCCTAACAGGGAGTGCAGAGAGGGAGGAGAGGGAACTGAGATACTGACCAGAGAGTTCCACCTGACTTTTATTGAAAACTACATTTGAACCATTACTAAAGTTTATCAGAACTGGTTTTTATTCAAACCAGCTCTGTCACACTCAGCTTTTTGTGAAACCTTTTCATACCACGGTCGTTAAATCTTGGCAAATTAAGCACCAGACTTCCCAAAGTAAGAGTCCAGCACCAGGCCTTGGCCATGCCCCCAAATCCCAGAGATAGCCTGGGATGAGCCAGGCTGGGGCACCAGGCAGAGCAAAGCTCCTCCCAAAATCCTGCAGGGGAGCAGAGCCGTGCCAGAGGGACCCTGGGAGCGCTGGATCTGGGCTAGTCTGGAACAGCTGTAAATGGGATGAATATGGGCAAATCTGGGCAAAAATCCACGCAATGGAGCGTTTGTGAGAGTAGGAATCACTTTGGCTGGTTGAGGCCCCGCAGCTCTTGTAATAAACCCTTGGAATTACCCATTTGTTCCCTGAAATTTTCCTGATGTACACAAGAACTGTGTTGGTACTGAAGCAGAAAGCAAATCCTGTGTGTTTTCAAGTGCAGATTAACAGCTTCTCTTGGACATAACTTTCCATTAGGAATGAAGGAAATTCCTGCTCCATTTGAGCCATTTCTTTTACTTCGATCACTTCTAGTATTACAAATTCTGCATGTAACTTTATAAATATTTTAAATAGTTTTGTAAATATTTAATATTCAGCTAATTTGATTTTGAATTGTAAATGTCAAGTATTCTGGTATTGGGATTTTTATGTTTTATTATACTTTGTTAAAAGTTAAATTGTACATTTTTAGAATGTTTTTATCTGAGTAAATTTAATGTATGGAAAATAAAGAGTTAAACAGAATCCCTTGGTATTGGCTTTCATTTTAAAGGGATTCAGCTGTGTGGGGGCTTCTCCAGCTTGGCAGTAGCAGGGAATTATTTTTAATTCCTTTAATTATTTTGCTGTGAAAATGCCTAGGAATAACCACACGAGCCGGAATTAAGTTGGGATGTAATCCATCCATATCAGCACTGTATTAATTTTAAAAAAGCAACATTTGTACAGGAATATCAGTCGATCACGTCGTAATTACAAGTACAGTTGTCAGTTATGAGTTAAACGAGTTCTTACACGAACAGAACTAAACAGAGAACAAGCTGCATCGAAAAGTTCACGTCGGAGTAAAAACACAAAGGACAATAAAAAACGGGCAGGGGGCCCCGGGAAAAGGAGATGCATGCAAAGAGTGGAGGAGGTACAAGGTGGAGGAGGTACAACGCGTGCACCCCGCAGTGCCAGGCGCTGTAGTATGCTTCTGCCCCCGTCAGAGCCGGGCTGCCGGTGACACCGGTGACACACGGACACCGCGGGGATCCCGCCACGCCTCGCTGACAGCACTAGAGAAACACAGGTTTGTCCCACGGGAGAGCTCCCCTCCGCGCAGCCTGCTCCCTGCCCGGGACACGGGAGCCTCCGGCCGTGCCGCAAATCTTTTGTTCGTCAACTCTCGGCAGCCGCTCCCGGCCCCGAGCTGCTGCTCCCGATCGGACGGCCGAGCTCCGGGCTAGGGGAGGTATCCTATGGATCACTGGAAGCCAGCTCAGATGAACACACAGGGATTGGGGATTCGTAACAGACTGGAGTTTATTTCAGTGTTACCTGTTCGGGTGTGCATTTTACAGTTAGACACTTCCTAAAACTACGATAAAGCTGTGGTGTTTGGTATGAGTATTCCAGAAAGCGGCGCCGCCCCTGAGCGTGCGGTGCCCAGAAACCGGAGACACAAAGAGTTGTCCTTCCCCAGCTCACCCCAAGCACTTGCCTTAACTCCCTGCAGCGCTGACTCGAGTCTGATGGAGCTGCAGAAGAAAAAGCTCCCCTTTGGAACGTGAAAATGCATTTGCTCTCATGAGAAACCTTCCCATTTAAAACCAAAAAATTTGAGGAATCGTAGGGAGATTTTCCAGCAAACTCACTGGAAACACTTTAGTTCCTCCCTGGTGCCTGTTTGCTTGTTAAAAGTAAATAGAGTGTCCCTTTCTCTGCAAGTGTCACATGCACAATTGGGCTCCTTTCGTCAGGTCCAGACCTGTAAATGTGCCTGTGTGGAATATTATTAGGGCAGGTTTCAAAGCTGGAGGTGCTCGTCTGTACTGTTTAATAGTCACAAACAAGGCAAGGTGAGATGAGACACCTGCTAAAGCAAGACTATGCTAAGGACTGAGAGCGTAGGTGACATCCGGTTCTTTCCCTGGGGGGTGTGTGGGGAAGAGTGGGGGTGATGGCCAAGGGTCAACCCAAATCCTAGGCTAGGGCTGCTGGCGTGTCCTAGGCGGAGGCTGGCGCCCCGAAGGTCTCCTGGGAGGCGTAGACCATGTAGAGGAATCCATCCTCGTCCTTCTCGCTCTCGTACACCTCGGAGATGGGCGTGGACACGCTCACCATGCTGTGCCCGTTCACCAGCAGGAAGAAGGCCTGGTTGGAGTTCAGCTGCAGGCGTCGCCTGGGGAGGGGTGAGGGGAAAGGGGGACAAAGGACAGATGGCAAGGGACAGTCCTCAGCACTGACAGCAGCGAGGTGATGGCAGAGAATCAGGGAATGGTTCGGGGTGGGAGGATTTAAATAAAGCTCATCTCGTTGCGACCTCTGGCATGGGCACCCTTCCCTGCATGTCCCCACCCTGCCCTGTCCCTCAAACTGGACAGAATTCCTCTGCTAAATCCAGGCAGGTGCATCCACTGGCAGAGCCCTCGCTCAGGGGAAAAGCTGCACTCCAGAAGGGCATTGAACTGGAGGGACTGGGAAGAAGCACCCCTGGCATAACCAGGGACCTTTGGCTTGCAGCTCACTGGAATGAAAACCCAGAGATCCTTGGGAAGATTGGGAAATTCGGGCAGAGCAAAACCTGGGCAACTTTTAAACTCACTTTGTCACCAGCTCTGTAACGGCCTGGGTTTAACCTTAGAGCATCTTGCTCCCTCTCCTCCTCCCTCTCTCCCTCCCAGGAGAAGCATGGTGGGAAGGGCAGGGAGCCACAGGCTGCACAAAGGGCCTGGCACAGGAAACAGCTGATTTCTGGATTTGCCTTGGACCATTCCAGCTCGGGGGAATGGGTGTTCCTGCTGAACTGCCTCCTGCAGAGCAGGTCTGCAGAGAGCAGCTCTTCCCACTTGATAAACCAAGTGAGCAATAGCAGCTCAGGAGTGTGGAGCTGCCACCAAAGCAAGGAAAGAATAGATCAGAAGAGCTTCCTGCTGCTTCCACTTGCTGCTGAGGGGCAGCAGCAGCTGGAAACAAGGATTTATTTAGCTCCCAACCACAGCCCTGGACAGGGACCCTTCCAAAGCCAGACTAATCACTCCAGAGACAGCAGGCTGGGAAAGCAGCAGCTCTCCAGGGTTTGGGAAGGATGGGCTTTGCTGTGCATCACTGGAGCTGGCTGAGGCCCAAGTCTGGCTGGTACCAAGTTATTTATTAACAGTAAAGCCAGAGAAAAAAGGTGGGAAAATCCTTCAGCCTGCAGTTAACCTCTTTGCCCAGGGGCTTTCACGTTCCTGAGAAACTCTGGAAGACTTGAGCAACCTGGTTCCTGTCTCCAAAGCCCTCTCTGCCTTTCTTCCTCCAGCAGGAGCTGGGATTTGCCTGTGACAGTTTTCGTTTGGACAAATAAAATCCTGGATAAATCCCACAGCTCGTGGCCTCCATGAACCAGACCATCACAAAACAAGCTCTGGTTTGCTGCTACCACTGGAGAACCCTTCCTAATCAAACACTGCTGCTGAGCCAGCAGAGATGCACTTTGAGCACAACTTCTGACCACACAACTTCCACTCGGGGCTGTTTCCCTCTGCCTTTCCTGTAAGCTGAGCAAGCAGCCAGGGCACAAACACTCTGGCCTGAGCTGGTGTTTCCCAGGCCTCAGTGCTGTCACTGAGGGATTCTTCAGTTCCCAAAGGATGCCAAGAGCATCCCCAAGCAGCAGCCAGAGCAGAGCTCTGGCTCTGAGCCCACACTCCCCTTCCCAGTGGGTGGGAAGAGGCAGCCACTCCCGAGGGGGACTCCGTGGCAGAAGAGAGGAGGCATCCCAAAATAGCCAAGCAGGAAGTGCTGGGCAGAAGGACCCATGTCAGCCAGGGATTCACAGCCCCACACTCCCTCCTACAGCTCTGGGAATGTTATTTCTCTTGGAAGCAGACTACCAGCCCAGCTCTCTACAGAGTGGGGTTTTTCCAGCAAAGCAAAAGGAAAAGCACCTTCTCCTGGATTTGTCCTAGTGCTCATCAGATGAATTTTCCATTTAGACCTCCCAAGTGCACTAGGGGGGGAATTAACAGAGCATCACACTCCGAGGTTGATCAGTTCACACTGGAATCCCAGCAATACTACCTGATTATTTTGATTAGCTCGCTCATGTTGACATGATCTGGCACCAGGAACTTGGTCTTATCCAAAACTGGAAGCTGCTTCTCCCCCTTGTACCTTTCAATGATCACCTGAGAAGGAACACAAGAAGCAGAAGATGTGAAAGGCAGGAACAGTGTCTGGTGCCCTCATCTCCCCTCTCCCAGCTCCATTTCCCTTCACCTGTGGATGCAGCATCTCCAGTCTGAAAAGCAGCAATTCATGGTTGGGCTCAATGATCTTAAAGGTCTTTTCCAACCCAAACAATTCTGTGTTTCCATGAGAATTAATTACCTTCACGTGCTCCTCTGTTGTGTTTGCAAGAGCCACTGCACAGAGGGGCAACACACAGGGATTTTACAGCACACATCCACAGCTTCAGTGCAATTTTAAGAGTTCCTTTGCTGCAAGCATTCAACCCAGCACTGAATTACCCAGCAACAAGGAAATCCAAGGAAAGACCAAGCCCACTTCTCTCTAACACATTGCAGGGGTTTGTGCTGCTACAGAAGTCTGCCAGATCAAGCAGTTGTCACTGGAATTTCTCCAGTTTGAGGCCATTTCTTTAAGAACTACCACTCCAGATGACTCTGCTGTTCCATTCACCTCCCATGGTTCCTTCTAATACGTGAGAAAAAGCTACTTTGGAAGGGTATAAACCCTCCAATTTCCAAATTAAGGAGAAAATTTCCTCAAGCACGCTCAGGAACCAGTAACTCTGCCAGGACTGCTGTGTAATAACCATTTAATTCACAGAGAAACTACAGATTTCCCAATTTAAGGAACACCCTGCCCAGCAACTGAGGGTAGTTCCTGCTTTTAAGAAGTGATCTCAGAACTCGTGTGCTCCCGTTTCCAGGGCCATGTGGGGTTTGTTGATTTTCAGTCAACAGGAGCAACGTGACACCAGTCCCTTGGATCCTTTCCATGCTCACGGGGTCTGGCTGTGTTGATCTTAAAAAGCTGCACAGGTGAAGAGATGTTGATTGAATTCTACCAGAGAAAGAGCCTTACATCAGCTGAAATAAATGCTGGCTCATTCTGGGTAACAAAGCCCCACTATTTTTAAGCAGTAGATACTTCTAACAGCAGAATGGGGGATGTTGACAGCACAGGAGGGATTTATTATCTGGTGTGACATTGCCACCTTATCTCATCCAGAACTGCTAATGACAATAACGAGGCAGTGAGTGGCCCAGCAAGACTCCAGGGATCCCAGCAGGGATAGCTGGGAGTTTGCATCACCACATCCCCAGCAAGTTCCTTAGGTACCTCTGAATTTTTGGTTGGAACCTGTCCATGGCTGACTTAAAGTGAGAGTTTTGCCATAAATCCCTGGCTTTCAATCTGTGGTCACAGAGCTTGGGGACTATGGCTAAGTGGTCTCTGAAAGGTGAGTGAAAAAGCAGTATTTGTCAGGAAATAGATTTGCAAGGAAAGCACCTTTTGGTAAAATGAGACATTCCAAAAAAAGTCAGAAAACCCCTGCTGTGAAGTACTCCTTGTTCCTTTGCCCAACTGCACAGGGAAGCAGCAGTGGCAGCCCCAAAGTGAAGGAGCTTGAAGACAAAGGAAAGATGAAAACCTTTCAGTTTCTGTTTCTACAGCAGCTTCTGTAGAAACTTGCTCAGGGAGTGGGGACAGTTTGCAACAGTTGGTTCACAGCAGAATTTCCACACACTGGGGTCACCAAATCTCATCACAGAGCTGAAGGATGAGGGTCCCATTCATCCCCTCTGCTGAAGAACTCATCAGTGACAGAACACAATCCATGCCTTTTGCTTGTAGGATATTCTCTGCATTTTTAACTTTGAGGTTGTAAGTAAAATAAAATACAAACTAGGGCAGGGCTTGGAGCTGAGCAGCTGAGGAGTGACGGGGTGAGTGTTGATATCCAGTGTGAGCTGGACAGCCCAGCAGCATTCCTGGAGACCTAAGCACAGGCTCATCCCAGGAGAAAAGCACTTCTGCCCTTCTCAGCACAGGCTGATGAGCAAACCCATATCTGCCTCTATATTCCTGTCTACTCCTCTTGGTGAGCCTCTGAAGACTCTTAATTCAGAGAAGAAAACCACAGAGAGAAGAGCTGAGTGCTCAGGAGGATCTCAGAGCTCAGCTGGGGTGTGGTTTTCTTCCAAGTTACAACACACAAGTGCAAAACTCCGGAAATGCCATTTCCTCCAGCCCCTGTGAGCACCTTGCTGCACCACAGCAACCGTGAGAATTACTGCTGAGAATGCTCCTGAAATCCAGGCTTAGCCACCCTGAACAGCCAGGTTTTCATTTGGTCTCCTCAGGACAGCTCTTTCACAGGTTTCTAACTGCTAAAAAGACCACGAGACTGGAGACTGAAGTAAAAAATGAAAAGAACTGGACTTACTGGTATTTTAGTGGGATGCTGATCCCGAATCAGTCGTACATCTTCCACTCTTTGTTCTGCAAGGGATTAAAAAAATTCTGTTTAAACATTCACAGTTAATGCTGTTATTTCCTTATTTCTCCACTGCTGAAGAGAGGGACCACGTGTCAGGAAAAGCCAGAAGAGGAAATTCAGGCAAATCAATTTCCAAATGGGCCAGCACTATCAGGAGTACAAGCTCTCCTGTGACAGCTGATCCCCTGCTCCTTAACCCAAGGTGACAAGCGCTGTGAGCACCTGCCTGGCACTCCTAGAAAGTGTTAAAGGAGATCCTTCCCTCCCCACACCCCCTCACTTTCTGCCCACTGAAGCACACATTTAACCTCACACAGTTAAAGCCTCAAATTACACCACCCAAATTAACAACTAAATATGCTGTGCTATTTCTGTCAGGTCCCAGCAGAGGAAATGGTCAACAATTATTTGAGCCCTGGGACTAGCCCAAGCCTGGCAGCATCAGCTTTCCTTGTGTGCTCTCCTGTTACCAAATTCCAGGTTTTATTTTGACTCGGCCTCACCCATTGTTGCAGGAGCTGCTGGAGGCTCTGCTGGACCTACACATTTTGCTACTCTCTGTGCCAGTTTTCAGGATAAAGTTCACCTCTCAGACAAAATATTAATAGAACAGATATCATGAAGCTGGCTAAAGTACACGAGGCAGAGTAAACAGCCTGGCTGCTTTCAGGGGCCGCCTCGTCTGTGTGTCCCCTGCCTACTTTCAGATTCAGTGAACTCAATTTTAAGCCCTCTGTTCTTCAGCAGGACGGGGCTTTCCAGGCTGTTTTCAGGTTCCAAACAGCGAGAGAGAGATGATTTAGTGTTGCATCACGGCTTGAACACACACCTGCCTAGGGAGAGAAGCACTTAGGCCAGCTCCCCGTTGGAATGCTAATGGCAGGACACTCAGCAATAACATCCCTCAGACCCCTCAGTGCGTGTTTGTGCCCATGGAGCACATCCTCCTCAGGAGCCCGGCAGGGAATGCAGCTCCCGTGAATCACCGTGTGAAGCTGCAGGTGAATCAAGCAGAACTCAGGCAAAGAGCATGCAAAGCCTTCACCTGAAAGCCACCCCACATCCCGAGCCACATTCCCACAGCCCAGCGGGAGCGCTTCAAGGGCACGGAGTTCCACCTCGTTAAAATACTTTTTAAGATTAACCAAAAACACAAAAGATACATGGAGAGAGTGAGACCAACCATCCACCTGGCTAGCACTAACTTTTCAGCTGGAACAGGTTTGTTCACAGCAATGTTATTCAGCAGAACTCCCTGGAGTAGAAGGAACATAAACCGGGCAAATCATGGAGATTATTGTGTGTGGTGTGTTCAAAATCAGGCCCCAGTCAGCCACAGATAAACACTGTTCTCTGACGACAGTAGTTGCAGTGGCAACTGCTTGGCTGCCATCCTAGCTGAACTTAATACCTGCAACAGAGGCTGCTGACAGGCGATGGGGTCAGCAACAGTTTTGGAAGGCTCCGAGAAAAGGGGTGGAACAAACACAGACTTTTGTCAGATCCACATCCTCCCCGCTCCACTGCAGGGAACAGCTTACATTTACCACAACAGCAAAGGCAAGGGTGGGCACATCACAAAGCTCTCTTAAGCAGCTTGACTTTAACCCAAAGGCAGGAAGAAAGGAAAATCTGGATCAATTACTTCCACCATTCCCATCTCACGTACGGGATTTTATAGTTCATGCAGAAATAGGTTACGCTGCCAGTTCGTGTTACCCTCGCAGCGCTTCAGCCTCCCTCACTGACACACACGGGCAGAGCCCGAGCCCTTTGATCGCTCCGGTCCCATCCTGAGCACACACAGCAGCGTGGCACGGCTCGATCGAGGCTGTTCCTTCTCGGAAGGCACTAATCTCATTTTCCCAGCCATCATTACACAGCTCTTTTCGATGCCCTGCTAGTTTTCAACAGCCAAACAGAGACAGGAGCCACACGCCCCAGCCCAGTGGCGGCTGCCCGGCTGGAGAATTCCTCTCCCCGCGCCAGGCACCGGCTGCCAGTGGAGCTTTAATTCCGCTGCCACTGGCGCAGAGGCCGCCGGACACTGAGCAGACACCGGAGGGAAGGGCAGGCCCAGCTCCTGGCACACACGCCGAGGATGTTTCCAGGCTCCTGGGAGTTTTGCAGTCGATAATGGATGATGCCATGAAGAGATCTCCGCACCCCGAGCACAGATCTCCTCAGCCGGGCGCAGCACAGCTGCCACCCCACACCTCGCCACGCCACAAATCCCCCGTGTCCCGAGCCGCCCGGGTAAACAACCCCGGAGGACGGGCCGGGCTTTGACTCCGTCGCAGCCCCGAGCAGGCCGGGACACCGGAGCAGCCCCGGGCCCGCTCCGCCCGCGGGGCCCCGCTGTCAGCAGGAGACGCCCGCAGATCCTC